>PVKA01001605.1:0-33214 GCA_004027165.1 Ctenomys sociabilis | reverse complement strand
GAGAGAGACAGGAGAGAGACAAGAGGAGAGACTAGAAGCAGCAGGGAGGAGCGGCGGAGGAGCGGAGCAGGCAAGCAGAAGAAGATTGTATAGGGGCCCTGAATAAACCGTGGAAAGAAGAGCTGGTTGTCGCGTCTTCCTTGCCGACGAGGTTGCGCGCGACATATATGTATGTATATATGTATGTATGCAAATGTACATTCTTGCATTGATACATACACTATATGTACTTCTATCTAAGCATGTACCCTCTACATGCACATTCATACATATTTATGTATGTGTACATTTACACATTTTCCACATTTTCTTTTCACACAAAACACATAGGCACCTATTCCCCATCTTTTTGCTATTGAGGTAAGAGCACAAACACACTTGTATATCTAAGATGAGAGTCATCTTTCAGGGAATATGAACTTCACTTAGTAATCAGTATGCTCTGTGCTGTCCTGTGACTCCATCAATGACATGCTGTCTAGGACCTGGTCATCATGGTGCCAGTAATGTTAGCAATTTCAGTCAGAGTTCAATTAACTGTTCAATTATTTGATTCAAACATGATAATCACCCTAGTGACCAAATGATGTTTAACTATACTGACTAAAAATATTAGCATAAGTATAAATACTTTAGAAAATACAAACTTCAACTGTATAGGTACAAGAGAACAAACATATTTCTTGGGTAAACTCCATGACATCAGGAATTATTTTGTTCTCCATATACTTTAGATTTTTCCCCCACTCAAAATGATCCTATATCCCTGAGGACAGCAAAATGAACATATAGCATTCTAGTAAAAGTCAGCTGGTTTAATAGTTCATAAATCTGTATTGCTGACTAAAGCAGATTAAAAATTATCATTCGGTTTCAGTGTTTGTTTAACTCTTACCTACAACACTGAGAACCCATATTCTGGTCAATCATTTTCAATCTCTTCACATTCATGCTACTTATGTTACAGTCAGCCAGTCAACAACTATTTATTGCTCTGCCAATTTGGCAAAATACACACAGCAGGAATAATACATTCCTTGTAAAGCCATGTTTTCTAGAAAGGCATCATTAAAAACAGTGTTTGCATGAGTAAAGGCAGAAACACAAAATATTTCTTGAAAGCTCTGGTCAGTATTTCCTTTGGTCACACGCACAACAGAGACTTCAAAAGGATGCCTTCAGGACTATTTACTTAGAAGAGGCAGTCTACCTAGCAAGTAGTCAGATAATTTTATGATTGCTGTTTGGCTCTCAAAGACTTTTGGATTTAGGAACTGTAGAGCCAGCCAAATTTAAAGCACCTGCAAGCAGACACAGGGGCCAGGGGTCTGGGCCTGCCAGCTGATCCTGCCTCTAGGGTATGCTGAGACAGTGACTGAGATGGGTGTGGTGGTGCAAGCCTATAATCCCAGCTCTTGGGAAACTGTAAATAGGCAGATCACTATGAGTCTGACTAGTTCAGTCTGACCCTGAACACCCTGAAGAGCCTTCCTTAAAATACAAAAAAAAAAAAAAAAAAAAAAAAAAAAAAAAAAAAAAAAAAAAAAAAAAAAAAAAAAAAAAAAAGGAACTGTAAGCTAAATGCCTCTCTTGGTCTTCTAAGGTTTTCTGTATGGATTATATTTAAATCAATTTATATAATTTAATTATGTTTATAATTGTGAAACCCAGATATCTGAAAAGGCAACACAGGTAGAGCAGTATGTTCAGATGTGCATCCACAGCACACATCCAGCTGTTCATACTTACCAATCATGGACAGAAGGCAAGAGGGAGAAGCAGAGAGTTGTCCTGGAAGGTGTCACCATTATATTCTATCTTCTACAGAGTTACCGATGGGAATCTAACACCTTGGTTTCAGAGGTTCCTTACATGTAAGATGTTTTTAAAATACAAGGTGGGCAGGAAAATGATGACAGTCACTAATATCTATGCAAATCCTCCTAGACATGTTTGAGGAAAAGAAGTGCCAGTATCAAGTGTAGTTTTGGTATTTTCAAGCCTGAGATTTCTATTAGGATTACATTTATACCCATGAGGTGACCTTAACTGAATCCAAGGAACTTAATCCTTAAACCACCAAAGTATCTTCTGGGCAGAAATTGCCATGAAGTCCTGACTTCTCCACAAAAGAAACTAAGGACACAGAGGATGCCTTAAAACATTCTGGGGTACTGTGATGCCCCTAACACAAAAATAATTTTCACCCTTAAAAACATTTAGGAGCATTGATACAGGAGCTCCAAAAAAGTGTCAATAACCCAAGGGAGAAACAGAACTCAGAAAAGGTTCCAGAAACCTGAAACTTTTCCACTAAGAAATATATTAAAATATGAATTAAATTATAACATCCCATGCCAACAATTAAGGAAACCAAAAACTCAGGAAAGGAACTTAGAGAACATTTCACTTCAAATATATACCACAAGAGTCTGAATTTTTCCTTTCTTCCAGAGTTTAACAGTAGTCAATCACTCCTAGTTCTCATAGTCAAAGGCCAAAACTAAACAGAATTTTTAAGAGGCCTCAGAACAAATAAATGCAAAGCACAAGTCATTACAGTGTCTGGATTATTTTTCTCCCATTTAATGCACTTGCTCCTGTGTTAAGGGTTTCTTCAGAGCTGGACCTTTATTTTAAAAGTTTGTTAACATTTTCAGCCACTGCTTCCTTCACTCTCTTCCCAAATCCCTCCACAATCACCACGCTAATTTCAACTCACTTAGGCTCTTTTTTTTTTTTTTTTTTATTCAGAAAACCTACTTTATTTCAAAACCTGGCTAGGAAAAATAAAAAATTTCACATTTCTCTCATAAAATTCCTTTGCCATGCAGTAAAAGCTAAACTCCTCAAAAATGAAGATGTGGTCCCCAATGTTAGAACGGCTTTCTTGTCTGCAATTCAGACAAGTATACCACAGGCACAGAGCAGATCTTCGTAGTGATTCTACCTGAGATCTCTTAAACAAACAACAATCAGGCCCCTAAAATTGCCTAGTCATTGATAGATTCAATCTCCTGTTGAGGGAGTCCTAGTAAGAAATTTTAAATAATTGGACAGTTGAAACCTAACTTCAAACCGTGAAGTAGTGAAATGAATAGAGATAAATATTTGAAAACATAAGTCTTTTGGTAAAATAAAATCAGTTCCAATGTACCACCTGAGTCCTTGAAAATTGTGTGTACCAACATCATCTGGACAATTTAGCAAAGCTGAACTGCCTGCAAGTCTCGGACAATGGGCTTGTGAAGGGCTCAGAACAAACACCTTACTGATGGGTGCCTTCATGCTACCACAGGAGGCAAGACCACAGGCTTCACCCGTCCATGGCTCCTACCTACATTTGCCTCACTCTTTCTTTTGTATGTATAACATACACTACCTCTGGATGTCAGCTCACTACTCTAAAGTTCCAGAGGAAAGGAACAAAAACAATCTTTGCTGCCACTTGCTCACTCTGGAAGGATTTCTTTCTCTTCTATCACTCTCTCCATCATAAAATAAAATTTGGGTATAAGTTAAAATCCAATTATCTCTCATAGGTATGATTTTTGTCTTTTATCTGGAAAATAGTACAAATTACCTGTGTTTGCTGCTAATTCTTTACACTTAGATTTCATCTCCAAATTCATGTACAAAAATGCCACAGATATTGGCTGTTTTAAAAAGAAACAAAGTAGAAAATGAAGATTCTCTGGCCTTCCTGCTGATCAGCCATCTCCCTGTGCATTAGCACTATTCTTGGGTGAGTGCATGAGTGATTTTTTTCACTTTAGCTTTCCCTTGACCTCACCTAAACTGTCCATCTATCTCAACTCATTACCATACTGTGCAAGTTGAGACCAGTCATTACATGTGTAGAAGAATCCACTAGCCACTATGCTTACTCTACTACAAGTTGGAAATCTGTATCACTTTCTACCAAAACTTACTGCATTCTGATCCAGGGTAGAATAGAGTTGTTCTTTTTTAGATTTTAGAAACGAATGACAAAAACATGTTATTTCTATTAAAAATGTCCTATGCTACTCTGAATGCAAAGAAATAATACTATGCTTAGAATTGTTTAGCAATATATTTCTTTCAATTCATGGCCTGTAGGAAGAAATAACCATGTACATCACACACAACTTAATTCAAAACCAGATCTGAGTGCTGAAATCAGTTCTGAGTAGGAAGAAACAAAATACCAACATTTAAAAAACTGAAGTTCCAGACCCACAACTTTAAGAAAAGACAATAGTCTTACATGCACATGGATATACCTAGGAAAGTAGAAGCTAGCAAAACTTGAGATCTTACCAGAAACGGACTCCAGCAAATGCAGGAGACGCACATGATAGCCAGGAGCTGGATGACCATCTCGAAATGATGAGACCTGCCTTGTCTGTGATGCTGGCTTTTAAATTTAACTCTTAAAAGTGTAATTCCTGTGATCGCATTGCAAAAGAAGGAAACGCCGAGGGACAAGAGGCCCAGAAAAGAAAAAAGCAGAAGATTAAATCTATCTTCCCAATCTTCAAGGTCTTCAGTGTTGTAGAAACACCAGGTCCTGGTGGCTTGAATTTTATACTCGCTATGCCCAAGAATGGGCAACAAAGCTATAAAAATAGCAAACAGGCACACGCCACTCAGCATCATTTTCACATGTTTGGATGTAATTTTTGTGGAATGAAATATTGGCTGGGTAACCCCAATACACCTCTCAATGGCCATCACACTGCCTAGAAAAAGTGGGCACAACCCAGAGAACACCATGCTGATACCAAAAATACTGCACAGGACATTTGACTGGTCAAAACGGATCCAGTCCTTATCAGAAGCATACACAAACACTGCGATGGCTCCATTGATGAGGTGGCCAAAGAAGTCTGTGATGACCAGCCCGCTAGCCAAAAGCAGAAAAGATGCTTTAGACTTCTGTCTGAACCTCTGGTATGCCTTCATGAGAATGGCAATGGCCAGGCTGTTGGATAGGATCCCCACTGTCATGAAGATGACTGAAAAAAATACCGAAAGCCGGTTTTCCGTCTGGCAGGTGGTGTTTGAAAGAAGCACAGTTGTGGGAGACTCTGGCTGCCTGGAATTGTTCATGGACATCGTTGTGGAGATCCCAGCCGATCGATCACTCAAGGCATCTCCCTGTCACAGCCCAGCAGGCTGGCAGTCCGGGCATCTGTAAGTAAGGAGAGAGAAATTGTAGACACCCAATTTCTGCCCATCTGCTATTTAAGACTGAAGCGTCTGGCGTTCTAAGGTGGGATCGGATTTGTCCAGCCTATCATGAGCAGGGTTGCATCATCCCCAGAGCCTCACCAGCTGCCTCGGGCTCACTCTCCTTTTCAAGCTAATAAGGTGCCAGAATTGCGACCTCTTGGTTGAGCTGCTTCTCCAAACAGCCACCCCCTGAGTGTCCTCTGACACTTCGCGGACACCTTAAAACTCGTAAGGATTACAAAATTACTAAAATGATTAGATTTAAATCCACTACAGTTGTTGAAAGCATAACAATCTATTTCCCTAAACACATTTTTAAAATTCTTTTCCCTCTTCTCTGTTGGGCTTCGTTCCCAAACTGCAGATTCTTCCTTGGGTGAACTACCTGCTGGCTCCTCACGCAGATGTCGCTCTTCCCTAAACTTTGGGAGGAGGAACAGCAAACTCCCTGACGCTCAGTAGAGCGTTTCTCAATTTATTCCTAAAACCTACTTGACACCGCACACCACCATCCCACGAAGGCAGAATGGGGCTAGGGCTCCGGGTCTCGCCTCCACCTGTGCAGGCAGCGGCGTTCGTGATGTGGACGCAAGGGTCCGCGAGAACCCCGGGGACTTCTACCCACCCGCCGTTGTGTTACACCCTCCAAGCTGTAACGCACAATGCTGAATTTTTATTTGCCGTGCTTTCCCTGGGGAGCTGAGGCTTGAGTCACAGACCCAGGGTACACACGACTGACCGCAGCCACCCCGCCCGGAGCTTCTCTGCTCGGTGGTTCCCACGAAGGTAGCTTCCCGGGAGGCTGAGCCCTGCCTGCGACCCGCCTCGCCGGAGCGGAGCCGCTCAAGCCGCTCCGAGGCGGCCGCCACCCGGGGCTTATGCGCTGATGTTCAGCAGTTCCCCGCCCGGGGCCCCCGGCATCGGCTTGCGACATCCTCCCTAAACCTTTTAAGTTACTCAAACTTTCTGCAAGTGCTCCGACACCGAAGGGTGGCTGCCCTCCCACCCAGGGGGGTGGGGCACCCCAGGCCTGCACCGGCCCGGGTGAGGGGTGCTCTCAGGGAGACCCCAAAAGAGATGCGGGTCACTCCCTTTGGCTGCTTCCCTCCTCCGCCGTCCCTTCTCTACCGCATCCCAGCAGCCCAGCTCACAGCCTTCGGAAAAGCTCAGCCGAGTGCCTTCTCCCGCTCCAGGTCCCGGCAGCTTGCACGGTGTGGTCCAAACTTGTCTCCAGGCTCGGCCCCAGCAGCTCCGTCGGGCGTCTCACCGGGTGGCCTGTTTAAAGCCAGCGAAAGACCGAGCCGAGCCCTCACGGGCTGAGGAGGGAGCTGTTACCTCGGGGTCCACGGCCGCCCTCCGCGCTGTCCGCGGTGCCTCCGGCGCCGCTCCGTGCGCCATGGCGCGCAGCCCCGCCCCGGCCGGAGTTGCGCCCGCGCCGCTAGGAACCGCTCGCCCCGCCGCCACCGCCTCCGGGCTGGGTTCCCCCCTGCGGAACCCGCCGGCAGCCTCTAGCCCGCGAGCGACCGGCCGCACCTAGCCGCTTGCGCAGCCTCGGCGGGATGCGGGCTAGGTGACCTCCGCCCCTTCCCCGGCTCCGTCCTCTCCGCCCCCTTTTCCACCGGCCCGGGGCTGCACCGGGAGGGACTAGGGCACCGGGCTTGGAAGCCACGGCCCTCCTGTCCGTAGGGGTGCTGCCCTCCCCGCAGCCAGACTGGCCACGGACAGCTTTGTTCTGGGTAAACTCATTGTGTAGCGACAGGGGCCACTTCAGAGTTTTCAAGATGGAAATCAGGAGCGAGGCTCGCTAGAGAGTGCTGGGCTGTCAGAGGGCAGACCAGACTCATTTCAAGTCCAGCGCGACAGCCCCGAAGACTGCAGGTAGAAAGAGGCCGGGCCTTTAAGGAGAATTTCCAGACCGGTAACCCCAGGGGGTGAGAAGCAAGTGTTCCAGCCAACTGTTGTGAATGGAAACACAGCCCAGAGTCCCTCTCACACGGAGCACAGGACTTTTTCCAGCTGTCTGCAGAATGAGAAAGCAAAGGGGCAAGATACTAGGTGTGATTGAAAAATACAGTGTGTGTTTAAATCTGCAAGAGTATTACAGTAAAGGCGCATTGCCTTCATGACCCCCAAACGCTTCCCTTGCTTTCGAATCCACTTATCCCATCTCTCTGGCCACTTTGTGAAGCAGTTCTCAAGCCCTTTTCCATAAATGGCTGCCTCACAGTCTGAATCAATTCAAAATATTTGCTTTTAATGGTCATTTTGACTTTGAGGAAGACCTAGAAGTCACACGGTGTGAGATCCAGTAAATAAGGTGGATGAGGACACATGGCAATGTTTTCTGGGCCTGCATTTGCCCTGGATGGCACGAGGCAGTCACGTGTATTGCGCTTTGGATCACACCTCCTAGAGACAGTCAGCACACAGGATGTGAAGAACTGCTTGGGAAACCAGCAAGAGTTAAGCACGCTAGACTCAGGGGATAAAGGCTTGGGGGGAGGGGGGGATCAATGTGTCTTTTACTGTAATCTTCAAATTGAAACAATCACCCTATTTTTTGATCACCCTTGTACATTCTAAAAGAGTACTTGCAGATAAAAGACGAGTGACTTTTTCAGAGTTATAAAAGTTCACTGACTGGTGAAAGAATTTCTGGTGATGTGTATGCCCAAAGAGACGTGTAGCTAACAAATTTTGTGAAGATCAGTTTATGATACAAACTATTCACTTTATTAATGACTATGATTCTAGCCATTTGGTACTATAGTTGTGATTTGGCTAATATCACATTGATCCATTCCTATTAACTGTGTCTCATCTCCCCTGCTAAGCACTATGTGAATGTATTACTGACTTTCAGTTTTTAAATTTTAGTAAAATATGTGTGTGTGTGTGTGTGTGTGTGTGTGTGTGTGTGTGTCTGTGTGGCCTGCTCAGCAGGTCCTGGGGGGAGGGGCTGGCCTGGCATATGGTGCCAGGACTAATCGTGCTTTACACAGCTGAGCTATCTCTCCAGCCCAAATTTTAGTAAAATGTCGCTACTGCCAATGTGAAAAACCAGTGGTGCCCCGTGAAAATAAATTCCACTTCTCCATTCTCGGATCAGAAGGGGCCTTAAATTCCTGGAAATTGGAAAGTATCATAAGATGCAAAAATTAGATAAAATAAATTAGCTATTAACTGTAGAAAAACATGATTGAGCTCTTTTCTCCTGTGGCAGATATTGAGATTGTTTTCATTGATATGATGATAACTTGGAAAAGAAACAGTTGCTGAGGTATGGTCAGAGAATTGAATGCTTTGACTGATCAAATGTTTTGGTTGGCAAGGAAATGTACCTGGATGACCAGTAGCCAAAGAACAACTATGCAGTAAGTCACACTCAAAATATGAATGATACGAGGCACTGCTCTTTCTTTCAATGATTAACGGTAATTAACTATACATTGAAATTATTACTTTCCTTGTATTCATTTCCAGCAAAATGAACTCCTGTGGAAATCTTGTTCTCTACTCCATCCTCATGCAGGACAATGCCTGGCCACTCACCAAATATTTAGAGTAATAAGTGTTACAGGCTGCGTTTCCAGTACTGTAATTCTCCATTTCGAAAACTCCCAGGCTCTGTCTGGAGCACCTCACTAACTTCAGCTTCTATAACTCCTGAGTAGGGGAAAAAAGAAAAAAAAAAAAAAAAACACACAGGAAAGAAAAGAAATTCTCAGTTCACTGTCAAATTGAAGCATTCATTATGTAATATATTCAAAATCATGTTCTTTTTCAAAGTAACACAGAGCCACATTATTTTAAAATCTACTTTATAAGTATGATTAAAATGTCTCATTTAGATTCCATTCCCTGATTAGAGCTATTCTACTTGATTATTAATAAAACACCTGCTTGCCATCTCCTCCAGCTACAGTATTTTCCCATTAGTAGGACAAAGGGCTAATCTGTGAGGAAGAATAAACAGTTAGCTTCCTGATAGGAAATTACACATGTGCACGTTGTTTCTGGCCTTATGTAGCTCAGATCTGATCCATTATTCAGAGGTCCAAACATAACCTTTGAGAATTGGTGAATGAATGATGAAGATGAAGAGAACTAACAGACAAAAAAGTAAGAGGAGGTTGATAAACCGTTCTGAAAAGCAGGCAATTTTATCATTACTTTCTAGAAGTGGACACTGATAAACCTATTCACTTTCATATCCATTCAAGAAATGCACTGAGATCTCAATTTTTAATGGTATTGATTGTGGGAAGCAGAGATTATGTTGTCTGGACAAAGCACACAGCCCATGTTCAGTATGGCTTCTGAGAGACCAGGAGCAGACACTTACTTGCATGACTTGCACCCCTAAAACCTTGATGCAATTTCACACACCAGGAGTCAAAGCTCTCGCTACCCTATCAGGAGATGACCATTGATAGGTGTATGCTTGGCAGTCACCTTTCAGGATTAGAGGCGGGGCCCAGCGCCCAGAACATACACACAATATGATTAAAGTCAGAGAAATAGGGACTCGAGGACACTGAGTTTGAAATACAACAGCATGCAAGTCAAGGAGAGTGCTAGAAACTCCCATGCCATTAAGATTCATAGTGGAAACATATCCCAGCTTGGTAGTAAAGAAAATTAAGTTTGCCTTTCAGTTTTTATTATGTAATCATTTGATACATAAACTGATGTATGCAACACTCTGAAATTACAAAAGTAGAACAACCCATGAATCTACTACCCAGTGGATGACTGCATTCGTTTACTTGTGACAAGAGATGTTTGTTTTAAAAGTTCAGAAGCCAGAAATCCTAAATCAAGGTGTGAGCTAGGACTCCTGAGAGTGCTCTGTGGCTGTGAATCTGCTCCAGCTGTTGCCTGTCCCTGGTGGTCGGCGGGCAGCTTTGGGCGCTGTTGGCTTGCTAATGCATCATGCCATCATCCACCTTCATTTTCCCCTGTAGTCTAGGTTACCATCCTCACACGCCATCTCCTGCAGATGTCTATCTTGCATATTGGATTAGGTTCCACCCTACTCCAGAGTGTTAACTATGAAAGGAGATTAACTAATTGCATCTGCAATTGTACTATTTCCAAATAAAGATGCATTCTGAGATACTCAGGATTGTAACTTCAACATATCTTACTTGGAGAAGATGGTAGGAAGCATAACAAAAAACAATGCTACAATGTTACCAATAGTTTACCTACCTGTGTATCTCTGCCTCCATTCCATGACTCTGTATTCCTCCCCTAGAAAACCACTATTGTGAACTTATATGTCACTATTCTGCTGGAATTTTATAACTTTTACATAAATAGATAAATGAAGATATTAATTAGTCTTATTCTACAACTTGCTTTTTTCATGCATGATTTTGAAGATTATATATATTGATATATACCATAGTTATTCTTATACAAAGTGCTACATTTGTGTTATACTTAAGCTTAATTGTTTCTAGTTGATTGGCTTGGGAGCTACCTTGGGAATTAGTAAGGCATACGCCTGGGTGTGTCTGAGTGTATAGTGGATTGACAACTGGAGGTCAACTTGTAAAACCCATCTGAACCGAATCAGCACTGTGCTGGGTATAGAGGGCCCACCTGAGGACTCTCACCAGAAACATAAAAGGAGAACTGGAGAGGAATAGGTGGGCTGCTGGTTCCCCTGGAGGAGCTTGCCATGCTGGATTTCCTTACATGAACTCAGCTGTTCTCATTGTTGGAGGAGCTCAGGACCTTGTTTTTGGTGAGAATGGTTGCAGTTCACTTTGGGGAGCTCTGATCCTTAGTTTTAGCCATGTTTCCTGGCTCTGGAGGGGAAGCTGCAAGCTGCTGTTCTATCTCCTGGAGAAGTTTGCTGCACTGGCTTTCCTGATATGTGTTCCTATCATCAGAGGAGCTCGAGAACTCATTGTCACTGAGAATGGCAGTGGTAACTTTCAGGGAAACTCTGGTGCTTAGCTTGAGCATTGCTTCCTAGCTCTAGTTCAGATCCCTCAGCCTGCTGGCACAGATCCTTCATCCCATTGGCACAGACTTTCTAGCTTCCACCACTGACCTTTGGGCCTTCCTAGCACAGATTCGTGAGACAGACTTCCAAGAGACATTGTCATGGGCTCTAAGCCTCTGGTTCGATTTGTGATGGAGACTGTCGGGGAGGTCTCCAGATGCAAGACACTGTCATGGAATCCAGGCTCTCAGCTGGATTCTTTGGATCTTTAATGTGTGGACAGATTTCCTGCACACTTGTATTTAACGATTTGGGTGACTATTTTAAAATAATCCTATAAATTATGTGTCCTACATTAAATTGCTTCCCTGGGGCTGGGGAGATGGCTCAGTGCAGTAAGCACTTCCCTGGCAAGTGCAAGGGCCTGAGTTCGATCCCTGGTTCCATAAATAAATAAATAAATAAATAAATAAATAAATAAATAAATTGCTTCCCTTACAAACCCGGACGGCAGCAGAGTGGGTGAAGGAGTTGTGGCCTTGTGGGCCCTATGGTCCCATACTCCTTCCTGTCTGTCAGTGTTCCTCTGTCCTACCTCCTGACCACCATGAACTAAGCAACTTTGCTGTCATGCTCATCTACCCTGATGTTTCCCTATGAACCCAGCCCAATGTAGACCTAATCCCTGGAAGTGCTAAGCCCAATTATCTTCTCCTCCTTTAAACTGTGGGTGTCTGGAGCTGTATAACAGCAACAGGAACACTGACCAATACAATTTTGATATCCAGATTTTGAAACAGCATTCATCAATAGTCTTCTGGGTTATTGCCCCAACTTTATCAGGTAGTCTATTATGAACAGCTATTTATTCTTCACCTTGGTAAGAATTTCTCCAGGTTATGTACCTAGAGGGAAATTATTAAGTCATGGCACTTAAGAATGCCTAACTTTGCAAGATGATGCTAAACTACTTTTTGTTTGTTTGATGTTTTGCTTTTTTGTTTTTTGGTACACGGTCTTCCTACACAGCTCAAACTTATAGTGATCCTCCTGTCTCAGCCTCCCAGTGAAACCATAGTGCTACATCTCTAATCCTCCCAGTGCTAGGATTACAGGCATGCACCATCAGGCCTGGTTTCAGTGGCCAGCTCAGTTCAGGGCTGGAGCAGTATGCAGTGCCAGGGATCAAACTCAGGTCCTTGCATTTTCCAGGTAGGCGCTTAGACTGCTGAACTATCTCCCCAGCCCAATAATGCTAAACCATTACATCAAGCCATAATACCACTCACTCTTCATTTGAGTCCCCCTTCATTCACTTTTACGGCAATGCTCATGATTATCTCACTTTTTAATTTTTACCTGCAAAAGGGTTGTAAAGTGACATCCCATATGGATTTAACTTACACTTCCCTTTGCATGCATGTTTCTTCTTCCATGACATGTCTGTTCAATCTGTTTTGCCCAGTTTTTTCACTGGATTGCTTTCTTATTGATTTATCAAAAATTCTACATATAAGTGCTCTGCAAACTGTTGGCTTTACAAGTATGTTTTTCCAAGTCACAATTTACCTTTTCACCTTCTTTAGACTACCTTTTTGTATAGGTCTTAATTTTAGTACAATCAGTATTAAATATTTTAAATTTTATCTCCTATTGTGTTTTAGCATTTTCAGTGTTGAGGGTTTTGAGGGATTTGTGAGGTTTGTTTATTTATTTGTTTGTGATACTAGAGATTGAATTTGAGACCTTGCACTTACCAGGCAAGCACTTGTGTCACCACTCCAGACCTTAGATCATATAGGTAAATGTTCTATTGTATATTTTCTAAATATTTCATGATTTTTGCCATTCACAGTTAAGTCTTTAATCCTACATCAAATGATTGTTAAGTATGATATAAGGCAGCAGCCTGGACTTTTTCTCCATGTGGATAAGTGACTTTTGAAATGTCATTATTAAACAATCCCTCTATTATGGATTGAGTTTTTTTCAAAAATTCATGTCTGAATGCTAATGTCCCATAACTTTATTTGAAGACTATCTTTATAGAGTCAATCAAGTTTAAGTGAGGCCCCCATGGTGCTGGGGAGACAGCTCAGTGGTCTAAGCACCTGCCTGGCAAGTGCAAGGATTCCCAGTACCACGAGTTGTGTTGACCCCGTCATCCTGGGTGCACTGTGCTGGCCACCAAAATTAGGCATGGTGGCACACACCTGTAATCCCATCACTGGGGAGCCTTAGAAAGGAGGATCATTAGGAGTCTGAGCTGCATAGAGAGACCCTGTACCAATAAAAGGTTAAATAATTAACTAAGACCATGATGTGGGCCCTTACCTGATAGGGCTATTGTCCTTATAAAAGAAAGCATCTGGAGGCAGGCATACAAATGGGACAAACAAAATATAAGCCTTAACATGGCCATATATAAACCAAGATGCACTGTAGGTCTGGAACAGATCTTCCCTTGCTGCTCCCAAAAGAAACCAAACTGTCAGAACACTAATTTCCATCTTCTAGATTATGAGACAGTAAAACTCGGTCCCTGTGATGTTTTATTCTGCCAAGCTTAGACCTTTTCTTCCCCAATAATCCAGAATACATACCTCTTATATATTAAATTTCCATACATGCATGAGAAAACGAGGACTCATCAGTTACCCTGTACCAGAAACATAGTGTTACATTACAATCTCTAATCTTCGAAATACACAATGAAATGCATCCCTTACCTGAGTTACAGCATCAAACTCTTCTAATTGTCTTTTCTTACTTGACAGTAATCTATGTGCCTAGGCAGACAGACTGATTTGCTGTGTGCAGTGAGAAAGCTGAATGACCTAATTCACACTTAAGATTTTCCACTTATAACTATGTCTATAACTTTAGAAAACAATCAAATTCCTTTATTCCTTGGTTTCCTCATTCTAACTATGCAATAATTCATACAACATCCCTTACACTGTTAAGACAACTGAACTAGCTATGCACACTGAAAAGCACTAGAGCCCTATATGTGGTAGATATGACTGAATCTTTATAAAATGCAAATACTATTAGTTTTACTCCAGTTTACAACTCTCATTTATAAACTGCTTCTCATTTTTTATTGTTTCCACCAAGAAAGTTCTCCAGAGCTTCTGTTTATAAGAAAGTAATATATATTTTTAACGTTATTTAGGTTTTGGAAAGCAGTTCAACAAACGTTACAAAGAATTCTTCACTGCAGAAATAATAAAGTGCATTATGACTCTTCAGGGACAGAGATTACATTCTGTGGGTTCCACTAAACTCTAGCCCCATGGGGAAGTGCTGGAGCATATTCTCTGAACTACTAAACATGCCTTTGAGGCCCTTGCTAATTTATCCAGCTACTTATTTATCTGGGATTAACTCATTCCTGCCCACTAGAACTCCATGCTTCAGTTGATCCTCAGCTCCTAAACCTATGCACTTTCTTACCGGTCTCCTATCTTGTGCCTGCAAGATGGAAAGCTAATTTAATGAGGACACGAATGCCACCAAGTGAATATTTTCATTGTGCTTGTGAGAGATTATGTGAGATACAGACCTGTTAGGTCTGTCTCCTGTAACTGAAAATGGCCCCCCATGCACCATGTACTAGTCATCCAGGTAATAATTCCTGTTCCAAGTCTAGTTGGTTCTGTCTCTTAGAAACAGCTGGTCACCATGATGCACAATGTATAAACCAATCCTCCAACTGACTCGGCTGCCCATAAGGGTCTGTACTGGCCTGCTGTGTAACCCTAGGCCCAGACCTAGGAACTGTTTGTGTTTTAGTTAACATTTTCTTATTTCTAGGACAAATTACCTGACACGCAAAATTAAGGAAAGCAAGATTTATTTAGCTTGTAGTTTGTGGAGGTTTCGGTCCATACTCGTCTGGCTCCAATGACAAAGAGCAGCAGTCCGTGGCAGCAGCAAAACAGCAAGGGCAAAATGGCAGGAGGTGTGGCAGCAATGGCCACAGAGAGCAAGTACGTCTCCTTTAAGTTGCATTCAGGCCATCCACCCCAGGCTGTGTGCAGCACTGACCCCCGTAATCCCAGCATCCTCACACCCATAGTTTCAACATTCTCACACCTGTAATCCCAGTGGATTATGAGTTAATTACAAACTCTAGAAGTCTGTCCCATGACTGCATGAAGCTTTGGGGGACAACTAGACATAAAGCATAACATCCTGGTTCCCTTCATCTTTAGCAATCTTCCTCCAATGTCTCAGGCATCAAATGACTCCTACTTGGTCCTAGGGCTTAGTGCGCCCCCACCAAGTGAACGCGATTTCTGCACCCCATTGCGACTGCAAGTCAGGCATCATCACTGCTTTAGCAGCACCTTCACATACTTGACTGCAATTAGTGGCCAGGAATGAATGAAGGAAAATTGAATGAATGAACAGATGAAGTAGACGTATTACAGCTGCGGCCCCCAAGCACAAAGAAGTTAAGTAATTGAGCTGGTCAGAATGTCAAGCACACGTGACGAAGCCGAGTCTGTCTGACCACAAAACCCATAATTTACCAGGTCTTTATACTGCCTCTGGGTTTTATAAAACATGCAGTGCTGTCCTTTAGGTACAAGGTCACTGTTGCTAACTCTACCACCAGAAGGACAGATGTTTGTATTGTTTAGCTTTTGGCGCATAAGGTTTTGCAATAATCCACCAACATTCTTTCACAATATCGCATAGCTGCAGTAGCATTTCATTGTTAACTCTTCCTGTGAAAAGCAGAATACAAAATCTGGGTGGTAAAGAGAAGGGAAAGATTGGGAGAAAATAAAGAGGAACAACATCTTCACCCGTCTCCTACCTTGTGCCTGCGAGGTGGAAGGCTGCTTTAATGAGGACGTGAACACCGCCAAGCGAATACTTTCATTGTGCTTGTGAGAGATTATGTGTGATACAGAGCTAACTGTTAGGTGTGTCTCCTGTAACTGAAAATGCCCCCCGTGCACCATGTACTAGTCACCCAGGTAATAGTTCCTGTTCCAATTCTAGTTGTTTCTGTCTCTTAGAAACAGCTGGTCACCATGATGCACAATGTATAAACCAATCCCCAACTGACTGGGCTGCCCATGAGGGTCTGTACTGGCTTGCTGCGTAACCCTAGGCCCAGACGGTCACCCAAACAGTTCCACACCTAGGGAGCTCCCTCTTCTTCCTTTTAACTTTCTTCCTGTGTCTTAATATTTTCTCTGCTTACTCTACAGTAGATGCATTTCCACAGGGAAAGGCACAAAGCACAAATTGTGTAATGTTGATGATTCCACAATCAAATAAAGTGTCCTACTTACATTTGAAAGGGTATTGCACAATATAAACATGAATCATAAAATTCTATTAATTTAATATTTTTATTTCATTACTTAGAACATAAAAATCAAATATAAAACATATAAGCAGTCAGACGTGAGACCAAAAAAGAAATAGCTTCATGTTTTAGCCCATTTACTGTACTTTTTTCCTGCTTTTGTCATTTCTCTTTTGCCTTTTAGACACTGAATGTAGCAAGAGGATCTCTTATCATGGTCCTTCTAATATAACATGATAAATATTTGGTTACTATACGTACACACAGCAATTTATCCTCTAAAATCTCCCTACTGTTCAGCTGGCAATTAGACTATATCTCTATAGTTAGGTCTTCCATTCAACTCAGCAAAATTATTTTGTTCATAGTCATTCATTGTATAGAATAACTAGGTACACTTACACATTTTTGTCTCAATAACTCTCAACAATATAAAAAGTAGAGAGTAAAAGCTATTCAATATGATGACAAAACATCTGAGATAATTTGTAAGGAAGAAAAACTCTGTGGCTCTTGACTGCAGAGGTTACAGTGAATGGTTGGTTGGTTGTGTAGCTTTTGAGACCATAGCAAGACCGTGCATGATAAGAAGAGTACATGTGCTGTAATGTGCTGTGTCCCCAAAGGCTCATGTGGTAAAGGTTTGGTTGCCAGCCCCCCACCACAGGAAGGTGGGGGCACCTTCAGGTGGTGAGCCTTAGTGACAGGATGTCACTAGACTTCATTGAAGGCATGCCCTGGAAGGGGATCTTAGAACCCTCTTCTGTCTTCGCCTTTGTCTCACAGTCACCATAAGGCAAACAGCTTTGCTCTACCACATTCTCTCCCTCCTCATGACGTTCAGCCTCACCTCAGGTCCAAAGCAACATCCCTGAAACCATGGATTGGCACTTCTGCAGTCAAGAGTCAGAATAAATCTTTGCCATCTACAAGTCGATTATTTCTGGAATTTTGTTGAAACTGATTATCAATATATGGCAGAGGAAACTAATTTCACAACAGCCAGAACAAAAAGAAACACAAGAAAAGGACAGAGTCCCAATACCCACTTCAAGGGCAGGCCCCCAGGGACCTAATTTGCTTCCACCAGGCCTTTAGTCATGTTTAAGATCAAAATTGTAGCATACAATGCATACAGTATTATGTTGACATGTTACTTAAGTCTAGAAGCTTAAGTAAATAACTCAGCAGTTCTACATCCTGGCGTGCAAAGGACGTGTCCTTACCACTCTAGAATGTTGTTTATTGAGTCAACTTGAGAAGATTAAAAGGTTAATTAAGTGACTCAGCAGGGGACCAGGGTCCTCACTTTGTATTGCTTCTGAGCCTGTGCAGGAGAAGGCATGGAGACTGCATGAGCACTACACCCACCCACCCCACGGCTGGTGGAGATAGCCTGCTTGCAATATAGGTGAGGGAAAGCTGCCTTGAACAGCTGCTCCCTGCCTTGTAGCCAGCTGAGTACAGACAGAAACTTCCACAAACCCTAAGCCAAATAAATTTTTCCTTCCATAATTTGGGGTGTTGCGTATTTTGTCTCAGCAACAAAAAAACGTAACTAAGACATACAGTAAATAAATAGAAACCAAAAAATGTTACTGTCAAACTACCCAAAGCACAAAGCAGAAAAATATTTGAGGAGAAAGTAGTTTTCAGCTTTGATTTTAGAACTAATTATTCACATTCTATACATGTTTCACACTAGCTACAGCTGAAACATTGTATCTTGATTTCTAAAAGCTGGCAATAATTTACCATAAATGGTATTGTTTCTTTTATTGTAATTTTTCAAAACTCAGATTAAAAATCATAACTTAAAAAACATTTCCACTTTCTCTGATTGTTCTGACAGTGACAGGATCTTGTGTTGTGAAAATATGAGTTATAGCCAGTCATTACCAACAGAGAATAAAACCAGTGTCTGAATGTGGTGTCTAATGAATAGAAATTTTTCTCTGGAAGTTCCTTTTCTCATATAGTCCTATCTTTATTATCACTAGGATAATGGTGAACAGAAATATCTCTGTTTTCAGAATACCTCTCTGGCATATAAAATAATTTCTGCATATCTCTGCCACAGTAGATGGCTTAAACACAAGTGAGAGTAAAACTTTAAAATGTGTACATACTTCTGGCATACCTATTCCTTTGACTAACACCAGATATTCAGCAGGTCAATATATTGGTGATTATTGACACTCCCTTTTTACCTGCCTCACCAACACCTGAATTCCAGTTCAGTCACCAGGACAAGTCACTGGGTCATTCCATCATCTGAATATGCAGAGAATAGATATTTCATCTATACATCAAAGAGCCATGTGAGAAAGAAACAAAAGAGCAAAAGAAGTAAGATAGTTGTATAGGCTCAAAATGCCTTTAAGAGTCTTCCTTAGTTGGAGTTCCCCAGAGAAACACAACCAAAAAGGTGTGTGTGTGTGTGTGTGTGTGTGTGTGTGTGTGTGTGTGTGTGTATGTGTGTGTGTGTGTGTGACATTTAGTATAAGGAATCTTGGAGGGGCCCAAGTCCAGCAGGCTTGCGACTTACTATAGCAAATCAAAGACACCGTTACAGACAAATAATCAATAGGCAGAGACCCTGCCATGTCCCAGGCCCAGCCTGAGGGCAGCCTCCTGCATTTCTTCTTGATGGTGGAGGCTAGTCCTGCTACTTCAGTTAGGCCTTTCATTACCTGAATGAAGCTCACTTGCATCAAGGTCAACCCCCTTTACCCAAAGCTCACCAATGAAAATGTTAATCTCATATAAAAGCACTCTCAAACTTGACATGTGAATTAACCACACACATTTCTTCCACTATGTAAGCTCTTTAAATCTAAATTCCCAAATCCAAGTCATTCTCCATGTATTACTTAACTTTCAGTCACTGTCACAAAATGTCTGGAACAAAACCAACCTAAGAAGAAGAAAAGATTATTCATACTCACAGTTTCAGAGGCCCCAGGGCATGGTCAGTTGGTTCTGTTGATTTGTCCCTGTGGTGAGACATCATTTCATGGCAGGGAATGTGGAGCACACAACCTGTCCACATCATGGCTGCCAAGAAGTACACAGAAAAAGGAGGGGTTACATTTCCAAACTTTGTTTCAAATACATATCATTGATGACCTAACTGTCTTCTACTAGATCACGCCTTGTAATGGCTCATCCACCTCCCAAGAGCACCACAGGCTGTGGGTCAAAGCCTCAGCACTTGGGCCTTTGGGAGACACTGAAGGTCCCAGCTGCACTACCTCCTCTCCCATCTATCCATTGTCCTTCTGTTTCACTTAGAAATCTTGAGACAGAACTTCCTTATTCACTTAATAAGAAAGTCAATCTTGTCTTGTCTCCCTGCTTCCTCTTTCTTCCTACTTTAAATCATACTTTACACTATTGCTTAGTCAGTATCAATTAATCTCAATTAATTAATATTATTCATTAGTTAAAATCAAACAATGAAAATATTCCCAAAATCGAAATTAGATTTAAAGTCCAATTTATAGGAATTTCCAATGAATCTTCAGGTTAAATATCCAGTCTCTGTAGTTAAACTAGCAAGACTTCTTCAGTCTGTTCATATTTTCTGTTTTACTAACATTTGACTCATGTTAACTCACTGTCTTCCAAATACCCTATAGATTTTCTTGCCTCACAATCTGGGCTCCTCAGCCTACATGTCCAAAGAAAATGCAGTATGTATGCATAACTGAGTATGAATCTGCCACAAAGAATAAAGCAGTCATTGGTAATAAAAAGGGTGCACCTGGAGACTTTAATATGATGTGAAATAAATCAACCACAGTCTTAAATACTGCACTTTTTTTCTAAGAGAGAAGCCCAAAATAAAAAAAAAATAAATCAATGAAGAAAATAAAAATAAGTAATAGATCTTTTGCAAATAGTAAGGAGACCAAGAGAAACAGTGAGAAGAGGATGAAAAAATTAATATGTGTTATATGCATGTACACGCTTCCCACAATGAACATAATCACTATGTATTGCAACCATGTACTAATAAAAAATGAAGATTGAAAGAAAAGAATCTGCATGCCCACTATTTTATCCTTCTGAAGAACCATTACTTCAATGCTTTTCTAATAAATTCTGTCCATACTTTAAATCCCCATTCAACTATGACTCCTTTTATCAAAACTTCCCCAAATGTTCCTCTTCCCCTTCTGTCCCAGGCTAGAACACTTCACTCTGAATTCCTACAGAAATAATTTTTCTTTCTTCTAAAGTTATTAATCTGTCTCTTATATTATGGTTATGCATAGTATTAAGTCATTATCTCTGCTCATTATTAATTACTTGAGGGCACAGACATCAATTAAATATTTTAATGAAAACACGTCTCTGTAAGTGGGTATGCAGTGGTTTTTTAAACAACCGACAACTGATATAATGCTATAAGACATATTTAGTACAATAATGAATTCTAAATAATGTAAAACTATTGAGTGATACATTAAATTATAGAAAAACTGTATTTAGTCTGACTATTGTTGTAATGGAGACTCTCATAAGAGGAGGGGGGGCTGCACAGCTGTAAGTGAGAACATACACCTGCAACACCAGTTTCCAGCCTGCCAAGAAGGACTAAAACTTTTGGAATTGTCAGCTTCATCAGCAGTGTGAACCAGCTTCTTATAATAAATATCTCTTTTGCCTTTAAAAAATGAAAAAAAAATGCTTCTCAAAATATGATCTCGGAGCCAGGGAGATAACTCAGTAGAATAAGCACTTGCTACTGAAAGAAAGAAAGAAAGAAAGAAAGAAAGAAAGAAAGAAAGAAAGAAAGAAAGAAAGAAAGAAAGAAAGAACTATGATCTTGCAAATCCCACTACTGAGTATATATATATATATATATATATATATATATATATATATATATATCCAAGGAAATTGAAATAATCACATCAAAGAGATAATTGCAGTCTTGTGTCAGAGAAGCTCTATTCATAATATGCAATATATGGAATCTACTGAGATGCTCAACAATGGATGAATATATATATATATATATATATATATATATATATATATATATATGCTATGGTTTCTATCAGTCAGTGTTTTACTATAAAAACAGACATAACAAAAGATATACAAGTGTATAAGAAATTACAAGACTAGCTTATGATGATCACTCACAGAGTCAGAAGAGGAAGCAGGCAGAGTATCTTCACACTGAAGGCTGAAGACAGTCCAAGCCCTGGAGCTCACTCAGTATTGCATGCAAGTCTGTTAGGATGCTTGATGGGTCTATGCTGGAATATTGCAGACTCTGTGCCAGAGGGTTGAAGGTTTCAAAGTGGAAGCTAAAGAAACTAGGAGACAACCTCCAAACCGAAATTGAAGGCTGGAGCTCTCCCAAAGAGCAGAAACAATGGCTCCAGCCAACATCTGGGCCAGGTGTATGTGTGGAAATTCCTCCACCAGACAGGTCTGGTGTGAATCCCTAGAGCAGAACTCCCAACAGAGAGGCTATAGGCAAGAACCACCCAGCTGATCCAGCAGCAGAATACTTTTCCAGAGTGGCACAGCAGATTCACTTCCAAGGGCTATAGCAGGAAGAAGTGGAACACAGCAGCCAGACCCAAGCCACACCCACCTGGATGAGTTTGAACTAGATAGACCCAGACCTGGTGCTAAAGTAATAACTCTACCAAAGGTCTACACCGAAGGTCAGAAGTCAGTGCTATACAAAAATGACAAAGAGAAGGAGCAAAATGCATTCTCAGGTCCTGAGCCCACCCAGGCTCTGAAGACAATAGTCTCCAAACATCTGAAATCTCTGAAATAAAAGCTTTGGAAGTAAAGAAACAACTGTAGAAAGGTATACAGGAAATCAGATCAGAAATAATTTCTGAAGTAAAAAAAAATGATACCTATAATGAAAGAAATACTAAGTGTTTCTAAAGAAGACACTGATAAAAAAAATTAGAGGCGAATAGAAAAATGATAGAATCCTTGAATGAGAATTATTGGAAAGAAATGGAATGCATGAAGCAGATTCAAAGTTCTATACAGGAAATTAAAACCTCAATCACAAGTTGGCAAAACCATTTAAATGAAAATGAAAACAGATTTTCAGACCTTGAAGACACCATGGCAGCTAGTCAAAAAAGTAAGAAAAGATCTCTTAAAAACAACGAGGATGCAAGAAAAAATAATTCAACATCTTCAAGATGAAGCAAAAATGAACAATATAAGACTAATAGGCATCAAGGAGAAAGAAGGAGGCAACATAAAAAGAATATGGGCAGAAAAAATAGCAGAAAACTTCCCAAACATGGGGAACAAACTGACATTCAGGTAACCAAAGCATATAGAACTCCAAATAACATCAACTCAATTAAAACCACTCCCAGACATATAACAATCAAGATCCCAGAAATTCTGCACAGGAACAGTATACTAAAAGCCACTAGAGAAAAGAAACAGATCACATTTAAAGGAAAACCCATCAGAATAACAGCAGCAGATTTCTCTTCAAAAATCATCAAGTGAAGAAGAGCATGAAGTAAAGTACTTTAAGCCTTGCAAGAAAATAAATACCAACCCAGACTGATATATCCTGCAAAACTGTCTTTGAAGTTTAATGGAGAAGTGAAATACTTCCATTGCAAAGAACAACTAAAGAATTTCATAACTACAAAGCCAACCATACAAAGAGTACTAAAAGATTTCTAGAGAGAGATCAAAATGACCACAACTCTATGAATGAGAATGGAAAGAACCTGCAAAATAGGGCAAACAATTAAACACAGGAGAAAAAGAGGCATACAACAGCAGTCTTTCAATTATTCTGTTGTATACAACTGCAAAATACTTCCATCAGCATACTCTACAAATAGATTTCTCCTGCACCCTATGAGTTATGATTCTGTCCAGGTCTACAGGGTGGATAGCAAGGAAATAGCAGTAGCTCAGTCCAACAAGTGACACCTGGCCACCAGGATGCATCATAGGCACTGTTCACTCCACCACATATTAGAACTTTGTGTGATATACTATCTCCAAACTGTTACAAAAGTTAGTCATATATTTGCATTGCCAGTATTTTTGTCATGCTTTATTCTTAGTAATTCTTTACTATCATGAAAACTTTTTCTTAGTTGATATTTTTTTATACATTAACATAATCAAATACTGTGTAAGTACTCTAAACTGATCACAGATTCGTACATATGATAAACTATCTGGGCTCTTACTTGAACTCACAATTTAATTTCAATTTTTGAAATTATTTTGAAATATTTAATTTAATTTTGAATTACTTAACATTAATTAATGTGTCTTATCCACTTGCTCTTTTTATTTTCTAATGTCCAATAAGATGCTATTTAATTTTGTTCTTCCATAGCTAATGTTTTTTCTATGTATATGCTGTAGTGAATTTTTTTCTTTACAACTAGTTTTGAACAATTTCAGTTTTATGACTTTATTCATATCTCTTATGCAAAAGGTTCATTTTTCTTGGAAATGTGGTGCTATAATTTTAACTAAATCCAGAAATTTTATCTTATTTTTTCTAGCCTTCTAATCATTTTGTTTTTTTAAATAATTTTATTGAGAAAAAAGTAGCAATGAGATAATTTCAAAGCTGATTAGTAGGACAGTTTCAATAATTAATACATTGCATATTGTTGTCCTCATAATGGTTATTCATAGTACAAAATACAGACAAGATATCCTGTCCAAACATTGTTAGTACAAACCTTTCTTCTCATTGAATTAAGAGAAAATAGCTACATGTCTATCCTATTTTGTATATACAGATACAAAATGGTCCTTCATTTGTATCCCCTTTTTTTGTTTAGTTATGTCAGAAGTGGGTATTTCTTTGCCATTAAAATATTGTAGGTGCATGCATTCAGTAAAATAATGCAATATACCCTAGTAGTCCATAATAGTAGTGGGTTATCTGTAGGACTGGCAATGTTAGAAGTTGTTGACTTGAGCCTTTTATAGCTCAGCATATTAATACAGCTTTACTTTTTATACATTGTTTTTATACTTTCCTGCTGGATGGTTAAGAACAAGATAAAGGAAGGCCTATATAACAAGAAATGTAACTTTTGTATCTGATAAGGTCAGTCAACTCCTCTCAGGACTTACTGAGAAAACCTTGTACCTCAGCTTGTAGATCTTTCATCAGTGTCAGCCATGTGGGTGAGTCACGGCCACTGCTTGACCAATTTGATCTCTCTGAAAGCCTGGAAGAATGCTTTTTCTCCATGTGACTCTCCTTATGCACACTCTACAACATCAATCACTTTCCTAAGTTGCCCCATAATCTCCTTGATCAGAAAATTTGGGACACAACTGAATTACAGGATATTACAGTACAGGTTCTACAATGTTCTGAGTCCTCACTGACCTTGAAAGGCTAAGACCAAAATGTTGACTGTCCTCATAGCTCTTCTTTTTTCTAATTTTTTGTCTGCAAACATAAGTTTTAAACCCTACAGAAGAAAAGTTTAATATTATTATCCTATACCATAGGCAGTTGAGCTTAACCTCACTATACTCTATCAAATATCTTAGACATAACATGGAACAGTTATTTTCCATAAAATATTGATATGTTAAAATTTAAATCCCTACAGAAGGTGAAGGAAAAAAGAAAAAAATTAAAAAATAGGAATAAACTATTACATATTTTTACCCAGAAATTTAGAAATCTAACCATGTACAGCATTGTAGCAGGGCAGTCCTATGACACTTTTTGTTGTCTCTTGTTTTCATTTATTACCCCTTTTTAAACAAACATTTACTTGAGAGACAATATGGCAGTACTTGGTATGACATTGCAAACAATATGGATTTAGAAGACCAGAATGCAGGCATTCCAAGCATGACCCTAGTAATACACATTGCTATCTTCAGTGCCATAGCTTAGTTCATAGATAATAGCATATATAGTTAGGGTGAGAATACTACCAATTAACTGCTAGTTTCAAAAACCTACTAAAGCATCTGGCGAGTGCCATCTGGAGCCCCCTCACCCAAGACCTCCGAGGGAGTGAGACTTTCTTAGGCTCTCTCAGCCTAATCCCACCCCAGCCCATCCCACCCTGCGACTCCCCAGAGCCCATGCTCCCAAGCCCGCCAAGTGAGTGAGAAGTTTTGTGACTCTTCCAGACCCTGATCAAGCCCAACACAGCACAGCAAGTGTGTGGGAGATCTTCTATGCTCCCTGGTGCTCTCTGGGCCAGGGACACAACCGAGGGGAACCACAGGCTCACAGTTGTGCCAGAAGGGCTGCAGCAAAAACAAACTGAACACAACAACTACATCCAGGCCAGGCATAACTGGATAATCCCAAACTTAATAGCTTGGCACCCAAAATACATTACACGCTAAGGATGTAACTGCACCAAAGCTCTACACCAAAGGTCAGAGGTCAGTGCTATACAAAATGACAAAGACAAGGGGAAAAATGCACTCTCAGGCCCTGAGCCCACCCATGATAAATGCAAAGGACACTAGCTCAGCTGAATTGAATGAATTAACAGAGGCAGAAGCAAAGAAACAACAGCAGAAAGGTATAGAGGAACTCATACCAGAATTAATGCCTGAAATAAAAAAAAAAATTTTGAATACATAGCATCTGAAGTAATGAATCAAATGCAGAAACATATGGAGGAAACCCAAAGCCAACCCAGAACAAGTGCAGAGAACACTATTCCAGCTAAAACGTATGAATTAATAGCATTGCAAGCAAAGAAACAACAGCAGAAAGGTAAAGAGGAACTGAGAGCAGAAATAATTTCTGAAATAAATAAAGGAATCTTTGAAATCATAGCATCTGAAATAGAAAGTCAAATACAGAAATATATAGAGGAAACCCAATTTGTAAAAAAATCTGCAGTAAAAGAATTAATAGCTACCTCTAAAGAAGACATCGATAAAAAACTAGAGGAGATTAGAAATATGACGGATTCCTGGAATGAGCAATACAGGAAAGAAACAGATCACATCAAGCAGAGTCAAAAAGATATAGAAGAACATAAAATCTCAACCACAAGTCTAAAAAACCATTTGAGTAAAAGCAAAGACAGAGTTTCAGATCTTCAAGCTGGTGCAGCTAGTGAAAAGGTGAGGAAGGATCTCTTAAAAACAACGAAGATGCAGGAAAAAATTATCCATCACATGCAAGATGATGCCAAGATGAACAATGTGAGATTAATAGGCATCAGTGAGAAGGAAGGAGTCAATACAAATGACATAAAAAGAATACAGGCAGAAGTAATAGCAGAAAACTTCCCAAATACAAGGAAACAATCCAACATTCAGGTAACAAAGCATACAGAACACCAAATAACTTCAACCCAAGTAAAAACACACCGAGACATATAATAGTCAAGATCCCAGAAATTCAACACAAGAATAACATACTGAAAGCTGCTAGAGAAAAGAAGCAGATCACATTCAAAGGAAAACCCATCAGAATTACAAGTGATTTCTCTACACAAACCATGAAGGCAAGGAGAGCATGGAGCAGAGTTCTTCAAGTCCTATATGAAAACAAATTCCAGCCCAGACTATTATACCCTGAAAAACTCTCTTTCAAGTTTGATGGAGAAGTGAAATACTACCAAGACAAAGAAAAACTAAATAATTCCATGATGACAAAGCCATCCCTACACAAGCTACTGAAAGATGTTCTAGACAGGGACCACAATGACCAGAACTAAATGAATGAGAATAGAAGGAACCTAATAAATAGGGCAAACAATTAAACACAGGCAAAAAGGAGTAAACAACAGCAAGTAAATAACATGACAATCATAAATCAACGCATGAAACACACTTAACTCAAAAAGACATTCATAGGCTTAAAGTCAAAGTATGGAAAGCAATACTACATGCCTCAGCATGTCAGAAAAAAGCAGGAGTAGCAATTCTGTTCTCAGACAGTCTCAACTTCGAACCAAAAAGGATCAAGTGAAATGAAGAAGATTAGGGCAAAAATTCAAGAGGAAGAGGTAACACTCATAAACATCTGTGCACCAAACACAGGAGCACCCAACTATGTAAGACATATCTCAATGGACATGAAATATCTAATATCCAAGACCACAGTTTTAACATGAGACCTTAACACCCCTTATCCCACAAAGACAGGTCAACCAGACAAAAAAATTAGCAAAGTAGCAGAACTGAGCCAGAGCTTAGAACAAATGGACCTGGTGGACATATACAGAGTGTTCCACCCAACCACAGCTGAATACACATTTTTTCAGCTGCACATGGTTCATTTTCTAAAATAGAACAAATACTAGGTCATGCTTAAGTGTCTGCAAGAAAACACAAATTATCCCATGCATATTATCCAACCACAGTTCAATGAAACTGGAAATAAATGACAAAAGAAACCAGAAAAACCCACTAAAATCATGGAAATTAAACAACACCCTACTCAGCAATCAATGGGTCACAGATGAAATCATACAAGAAATTCAAGAATATCTACAATTCAGTGAGAATTCAGCCACAACTTAAGTGAATTTATGATTTTGTCACAGAAAGAACTAATATATGACTGATCTATAAACTTCTCCATGTTTATTTTAGACAATTCGTATTGTTATATTCATTTAAGTTTGTAAATAATTTTTTACAATGTGCAACCTTTTATTAATCTCATGTTATATATTTATTTCAGAAATATTTTTCTGAAATTCTCTCTGTCTACATCTTATATCTTTCACATTTCAACATTTATCTACAATTTTTAGTTTGCTATGTAATTATTGATTTTCAATAAAGTTAATAATGAGTACAAAAAATATATAATTTTTTAAAGAAACAGGAAGCTTGAAGTAGGCAGAATTTACAAAGGAAGGGGTGAATAGAAGTCCTTTCTTTTTCAAACATAAGATGGCTTCTACAAATAATGTGATTTTAAAATGCGCCTGACTTTTATTAATGAGTTTAAATGAATGTTTACCTACGCAAAACAAGATCAGAAGCCAGTCTCACCCACCGTGCTTGTAAGGCATCTGGGTGACAAGCTGTCCTATGTGGCTCTTCTGTACCCTAGATTTCGACAGCTGTCCTAGGACAGGTCCTTCGCACCCTAGGGTGCAGGATTGCTGAGCCAATTTAGTTAAGCTTCTAAACTTCTCAAGTGGAAGCAGTCAATCAGCCACCACCTGGTTTATACCTGGGTGACCTCCCCAAAGCCTCGCGTACTCCTGGGCAGCGCTTTTATGAGGCGACTGGACCACTGGGGATACCAATGGACATCAGTGACTGTGTTACTCAGGAGTGTATGGCTAAATGTGATGTTGGGAGGTAAAGCCTAATGGGAGGAGCGTGTACCAGGTGTGGCTCAGAAAGATCTTTCTCCCTCCATCCACTTTTTCTCTCTTTCTCCTTCACCGTCATCCTATCATAAGCTGCCTTTCCCCAGCCATGCCCTTCTGCCGTGTCACGTGCCTGGAGCCAGCCAACTGTGGACTGGTAGGAACCTCTACAAACTGTGAGTCAAAGTAAACCTTGGTTCTTTTAAGTGTGGGAATCAGAGAACTGTGTCTCAGTGATAAAAAAAAAAAAAAAGCAACTAAGACAAATCACAATGGAATATTATTCAGCCATAAACTCTATGGAAATCTTGTCATTTGCAGCAATGTGAATGCTCCTGAAGGGCGTGACATTAGGTAAAATAAGACAAATACTGCATGTTCTCACTGACTGACTGTGGAAACTAACTAGTCAGTTCTTACGGAATATTGTGTGGCATAATGGTCCCTAGGGACTGAAAAGTTCCAAGAGATAACATAGAAAGAGTTAAGTAAAGGGGTGCCAGGACACAGAAAGAAGGAATTATCTCTGGCTCTCTGAAGTACAGTAAGGCAGCTCTAAGTTACAACAATGATTTAAAAGAGTATTGTAAAATAACTAGAAAATAATATAAAAGTTTCCAACACTTGGAACTGATTCATATTTGAAGGCATCAAATTATGTAGTGTACTATACTCCATTGAAATGTCTCAATAAATAAGTCAATAAAACTGAAAAATAAATCTCATCACTCTATACACCAAATATAATAAAATGTACCTCTATCTAATATGTGCGTGTGTGTGTGTGTGTGTGCATGTGCATTTGCAGAATAATATAACTCCCCCAGCCCTATTCCATGAGCTATTAAATAGAACTGGTCATTCCTTACATTATTCAAGTGGACAGCACAGAAAAATAGAATAACATTTCACACAGAGCATCAGACACACAAGAATATTTATCCTGGTGTGGCAGCACACAAATGCACTCCCAGAACTTAGGAGGCTGAGGCAAGAGGATCCCGTACAGTATGAGGCCGCCTTGGGCTACAAAGTGAGTTCAAGGCCAGTCTGAACTGCATAGTGAGATCCTGTTTCAAAAGACAACAAAGAAAGGACTCTTTATTGCAGAATAGGGAAGGGAAGAGCCCATCTGCATAGGAGCATAAGATGTCATGGAATTAGAAGACCCCATCCATCAGCTATTGAGTGCCCAAGACTCAATATACAGGATCTGCTCTAATCCCCTTGGCCAGTACCCTAGGGTACTGATACACTTCCATCTAATATGGAAAAGACCCACCAGTCTGCAAATACTGTAAGTGAACAACAGACACTCCTGCTTAATTGTAGCACTGGTTCATTCATTTCTTTAAATATATTATCTTAACCTGAACAATATTCCATATGCAAAAGTCTAGACAGTTTTTTCTTTACTTTGTCACAGATGATATCACCAAACCTAGAGTGAAGAAGAGGTCCCTGACAAAACTGACAAAATAAACATAATCCAAATATAACACGAAAAGAAGAAAGAAAACCTGAAGTTACAGTACCACCACATCTGCAGGTGATTTTAGAATTTAACCACATCTAGGGTGTGGAATGGAAAACACATTGGGAAAACATTGCTGCTGCTAAAAGGCTGAAGGTACTTGGGACACGCTGCGAACCCTGGGCCAGGACTGCACTGGCGCGCTCCGTGTGGCTGAGCCTCCCTCTTGCCAGGATGTCTGCCCCAGACAGCCAGTCCTGGTGCTTGGCTGGACAACCCTGAATCACAATTTGTTGATGCCCCTACCTCTCCTGTAGAGTCAGAGTTTCAAACCCAGACATAGACAGCATTAGGTGTGGGCTCTAGAAACCCAAACGGTCTGCTAAAAATGAAAAAAAAACAAACAATAGTTTCAGTGAAACAATGAAAGGTTAATATAACTAATCAAAACTTCATACAATACAAGGTGATATCAGAAAAATCTTCTTTAACCTCCAATAAATGTCTTATAAATTATACTCAAAAGCTATGGAAAACTATTATCCATCTGCTCTCCAAAATACAGCTAGGAAGGAAAAAAAAAGTTCTAGGTGAATCTATAGCAAAGGAGGGGAAGGATAGTAATAATTCATTGTCTATCTCAAAACAGATAGAAAATTTTTCCTAACACAAAGAAATAATAAATATTTCAGATGATGGAAATCCTAATTACCCTACTTTGATCAATACACATTGAATATACATGACATATCACACTGTACCTGTAAATATGTAAGATTATGGATCAGTTAAAAATAAAAATTTAAAGATCTAAAAATCTATTTTTAACAAGCTATGGAAAACTTTCACTTCACCCACATATAATCTGTTGGCTGATTTTATTCTACCAGCCATCTGATGTTTGCAACTAACATAGTCACGTCTGTAAACAGTTGTCCTCTGGTTATCTCTGTAACTTTTTTCAAGTGAATATTATTTTACTGAACTGAAGAGATATTTATGATTTTTCCAATGATTTCCAATAGAAGAACAGCCTGCAATGACCAACCTGTAGTTACTTTGCTCGTCTCCTTTCTGGTCTCTATCTCACCTGAGCCATCTGGCTCTTGTTTTTAAATTTATCAGTCTCTTGCTTTAGAATATTTATACCACTTACTGGTTTTCCCATAAATATCCATGTAGCTATGACTTTCATAATTCACCTCTTTGCTCAGATCTTATCTTTTCCAGGAGGCATGTGTTGACCCCCTACTTACAATGTGAACTGTTCCCCAAATCCTTTCTAAACACCCCTTCACAAGCCAAGCACTCTTTTATCCCCTTACCATGCACTACTTTCCATATTGTTCTGTAAAATGAAACTATCTTTCTACACTATATGGTTGCTTGGATGGTTGGTTGCTTGCTTGGTAGGAGGTAGGTGGGTGCATGGGTGTCTGGATAGGTGGATGGGTTGGTTGGCTGGTGGGTGAGTTGGTTGGTTAACTACAATTATTATCTACTCTATCTCTCCCAGAATGAAAGCTTGAGTTTTCTCCTGACCACCTTTAACAACAAATTACCACTAATGCCGTAACTAAAAATAAATGTGTTCCTTCACAGTTCAGGAGGTTAAAAGTCCAAAATCAACTTTCTGGGAAAAAGTCAAGGTGCTAGATGGATGGCCGTGGATGGGAAAATCATAAAGATCTGGGTTTGAAAACTAGCCCCACTATTTAACTTCTATAAGCTTCCATTTTCTGATCTATCAATAGAAATAAAATTACGTAATGCATGGAAAGCAGCTGAACATAGGCAGTAATACATATCCTACAGGACAGAGCACTGTGGAGAGGGAGCCCTGTGAGTGACGCAAAGCCTTGAAAGGACGCAGAGTCAATACATGATCATGGCCAGGCAAGCTGTGCCGATAGGTGCATTCCCACGTGTGATTAAGTGGCTTCCGCGCTCTGCTGCGACACACACTTGCTATTCAAAACAAGTACCCTAGGGATTTCTGTGTCTAGAAACAGTTCCCTGAGAGGAATTCATTAAAATTAATGACTGAAAATCAACTAACATCGATTAAATCTGATGATTCCACTATGGTGACTCACAGGGTACCTCACACAGAGAGCCGTTACCTCGCTCTCCCCACTAACACTCTAATTAAGTGCAGCCTTGGTCATTAGGAATACAATTTTACCCTCTGCTTTGCCCCATCATTTTGGTTGCATCTCTTTTACTTAACAAAATACCAATAGTGACACCCATTATATATCTCTTCCTCTCAATCATTTATCAGATACATGATACTGTTTTTCCCTGAGTAGTGTACATTATGAAAATTCTTGGCATTCCCTTTTTTCATCTCCTGTTTTCACCTCTTCTTTGTCATTATCCCCCTTGAGCTTTCAGAAGTAATCAATGGTTTTGAGCACTTCAGGATCTAAGAACTGATCTGAGTACCTTGCCTGCACCCTACTGATACATTTGATTTTAAATCAGGTGTTTTCACAAAGTATATAATGCCTGGTATGAACCAAAAATTACCTCCACAGACAGGTTCTATTGGAATTCTGCATGTCATAGTCTTCAGAGACCATATCAACCGCAGAATATGTTACCTGGGATGGACGAATGTCAGCTGGGCACTGAAAGTCTACCGGTCTTCCTTTCGCTCAAATCACAGTGCTGTTAAAGAAGAGCACATTCTTTGAAACTGTGATTTCTTTGATCTCTTTTGACTTCTTTGATTGCAATTTGGATGGAAATATAAGATACTAGCTCTGCACTGATTATTTCCTGGTATTTGTCAATACAGAACTAGTTCTTACAGATCCTGTACTAAATACAAAAAAAAAGGAAGAAAGAAATACTTTCACAACAATGGATAAATGGTACACACACACACACACACACACACACAC
>PVKA01001604.1:0-142094 GCA_004027165.1 Ctenomys sociabilis | reverse complement strand
CCAGGATTTTGTTGAGTATTTTTGCATCTATGTTCATGAGGGAGATTGGCCTGTAGTTCTCCTTTTTGGTTGTGTCTTTCCCTGGTTTTGGAATCAGTATTATACTTGCCTCCAGAAATGATTTTGGGAGGACTTTTTCCTTTTCAACTTCGTGGAAGAGTTTGTGGAGTGTGGGGATTATATCTTCTATAAATTTCTTATAGAATTCAGCTGTGAATCCATCAGGACGTGGACTTTTCTTTGTCGGTAGGCTTTTTATCACGTTTCGTATTTCATTGGCTGGTATCGGCTTATTGAGAGTTGTTATATCTTCTTGATTCAGTTTTGGTAATTTGTACCTTTCAAGAAATCTGTCCATTTCTTCTGTGTCTTTATTCTGTGAGCGTAAAGATTCTTGAAGTAACTATTGATATTCTTCTGAATTTCCACTGGGTCTGTGGTGATGTCACCCTTTTCATTCCTTATAGCTTGTACTTGAATTTTTTTTTTTTTTGCCTCTTTTTTGATTAGGTTGGCAAGCAGCTTATCAATTTTAGTTTTTCAAACAACCAACTTTATGATTTGTGGATTTTTTGAACTGTTTTTTTCATCTCAATTGAGTTAATTTCTGCTCTAATCTTTATGATTTCTTCCTGTCTTTGTGCTCTAGGTTTTGTTTGTTCTTCTTTTTCTAGTTTTCAGAGGTGCAACATTAAGGTGCTAATTTGTTCCCTTTCTGTTTTCCTAATGTGTGAGTTCATAGCTATTATTTTCCCTCTAAGAACTGCTTTCATCGCATCCCGTAAATTCCGGTAAGTTGTACTTGAATTTTCATTGAATTGTAGTTGTTGAATATCTTCTTGAATTTCTTCTGCAACCCATTGATTGCTGAGTAGGGTGTTGTTTAGTTTCCATGAATTTAGTGGGCTTTTCTGCTTTCTCTTTATTTCCAATTTCATTGCATTGTAGTCAGATAGTATGCATGGGATAATGTCTATTTTCTTGCATATACTTAGGTATGACCTCTGGACTAGTATGTGGTCTATTTTGGAAAATGACCCGTGTGTAGCTGAGAAAAATGTGTACTCAGCTGTGGTTGGGTGGAACACTCTGTATATGTCCACCAGGTCCATTTGTTCCAAGCTCTGGTTCAGTTCTGCTACTTCCTTGCTAATTTTTTGTCTGGTTGACCTATCTTTTTGAGATAAGGGTGTGTTAAGATCTCCTGTTAAGATTCTGTTCTTAGACATTAACTTTTTCATGTCCCTTAAGATTTGTCTTACATAGTTGGGTGCTCTTGTGTTTGGTGCATAGATATTTATGAGTGTTACTTCTTGCTCTTGAATTTTTCCCCTGACCAATATATAGTGGCCTTCTTTGTGTTGTTTGATCATTGTTGGTTTGAAGTTGAGACTGTCTGAGAACAGAATTGCTACTCCTGCTTTTTTCTGAGGTGCTGGGGCATGTAGTATTGTTTTCCATCCTTTGACTTTGAGCCTATGAATGTCCTTTTGAGTTAAGTGTGTTTCTTGTATACAGCATATTGTTGGATTTTGTTTCCTAATCCACTGTCCCAGTCTATTTCTCTTAATTGGAGAATTGAGTCCATTTACATTTATGGTTATAATTGAAATGTGCTGACTTATGTTTGTCATGATATTTACCTTGTATTGTTTACTTCTTTGTAACCTGTGTTTAATTGACTGTCCTGTATAGTGGGTTCCTTCCATTCTCATTCATCGAGTTCTGGTCCTTGTGGTCTCTCTCTAGAACATCTTTCAGCAGCCTGTGCAAGGATGGCTTTGTCATCATGAAATTCTTTAGTTGTTCTTTGTCATGGAAGTATTTCACTTCTCCATCATACTTGAAAGAGAGTTTTTCAGGGTATAATAGTCTGGGCTGGAATTTGTTTTCATGTAGGACTTGAAGAACTCTGCTCCATTCTCTCGTTGCCTTCATTGTTCGTGTAGAGAAGTGGGCTGTAATTCTGACGGGTTTTCCTTTGAATGTGAGGTCCTTCATCTCTCTATCAGCTTTCAGTATATTATTTTTGTGTTGGATTTCTGGGATCTTAACTATTTATATGTCTCGTGTGTTTCTACTTGGGTTGAGGTTATTTGGTGTTCTGTAAGCTTCAGTTACCTGAATGTTGGATTGTTTCCTCATATTTGGGAGGTTTTCTGCGATTATTTCTGCCTAAATTCTTTTTATGTCATTTGTATTGACTCCTTCATTCTCGTTGATACCAATTATTCTCACATTGTCCATCCTGGTGTCATCTTGCAGGTGATAGATTATTTTTTCCTGCATTCTCGTTGTTTTTAAGAGATCCTTTCTCACCTTTTCACTAGCTGCTCCGACACCTTCAAGATCTGAAACTCTGTCTTCGCTTTCACTCAGACCGTTTTGTAGACTCATGGTTGATATTTTTAGTTCTTCTATATCTCTTTGACTGTGTTTCATGTGTTCTATTTCTTTTCTGTATTGCTCATTGAAGGAATCCATCATATTTCTGATCTCAATTTTTTTATCCATGTCTTCTTTAGAGGTAGTTATTCTTTTTCTGCTGTGTTTCTTCCAAGTTGGATTTCCTGTTTATTTCTGGACTTGTTTCGGTATTTCAGATCCTGTGACTTCAAAAAGTTCTTGTTTGATTTCAGAACTTATTTCTGCTTTGAATTCCTCATGGTCTTTCTGCTGTTGTTTCTTTGCTTCAGATGCTGTTTTTTCATCTATATCAGGTAGAATAGTGCTCTCTGCACTTGTTCTGGGTGAACATAGTTTTTCCACCCAATGTTTCTGGAATTCATTCTTTATTTCTGATACTATGTATTCAGATATTTCTTTTTCAATTTGGGGAATTACTTCTCGTTTTATTTCCTCTATAGCTTTCTGCTGTTGTTCCTTTGCTGCTGTATCTGTTAATTCATTCATTGCAGCTGAGCTAGTGTCCTCTGCCCTTCCTGATGGACTCGAGGTCTGGGATTGCATTTTTCCCCTTCTCTTTGTCATTTTGTATAGCACTGACCTTTGACTTTTGGTGTAGAGCTTTGGTGCAGCTATAACCTTAGCTTGTTATGAGATTCGGGTGCCAGTCTATTAAGTTTGAGACTTTCCAGGTATGCCTATCCTGGATCTAGCTATTGTGTTCAGTTCCTTTTTTGCTGCAGCTCCTTGGGTTCCCCTCTGTTGGTTCCAGGTGTCAGCCCTCCTGTGCCAGGCAGGTCATTCCCCAGGTGGGTGGGCCTGGGCTTTGGTGGGTCTTCTGGGTTCACAAAAGGATAGTGGATAATCTTATTCACTGAGTAGGCTGTACTGAGTCGGCCAGCCTGTGCTGCGTCTGGGTCTACAGGCCGTAACCCAAGAAGGCTGGGAATGGTCCCTCCGGTGCAGCGGGCCTGGAGCCCTCACTCACAGGCCAGTCTGTGCTGGGTTTCGGTCTGTGGCGTGGGACCGAGGATTGCTGAGAAATGACCCTCCAGTATGGCAGGCTTGGATTTCTCACTTCAAGCCGACCTGCACTGTGACTGGGGCTGTGGGGTGGGACCGGTAATCACCTGGAAATGTTTCTCTGGCACAGTGTGCCTGGAGCTCTCACTGCGCCACAGGGGGTGGGGGGCAGGTAATCCCTGGGAAATGTCTCTCGGGCACGACAGGCCTGAAGTTCTATACTCACTGACCTTTGATGCCCAGAGAGTCGGGGAAATTCCCACTCGTTCAGTGGGCTTTAGGGCAGGGGCTCTAGGGAGGTGCTGGTGAGTGGGTCCAGGCCAGTAACTGGCTTGGAGGGGTTGGGGGCAGGGATCCGGGTAGTGCGCGTGGGAAGAAGCCAAAGGCTCTCCCTCAGATTCACCACACTCTCACTGGTCTGGGAAGCCTGGTGAGTCGTGCAAATTCCCACTCACTGGGAGAGCTTGGGGTGCGATCCAGGAGGCTGCTGGAGTCAGCCACTGTCTCAGGCTGATCTCTGTCTGGGCGGTGTGGGCAGGATGGAGTAGGTTGCTGGCGTTGGTCTCGCTGTCTCGCTAGGTCTCTGGGGCTGGGCGGGCAGGGGCGCGATGGAGCAGGATGATGCTAATAACTGGCAATTTAAGAGTACATAAGACAATATTAGTTGGAGAAGCTAAGAGAATTTTCAAAGTTAAAAACCTAAAGAAAATTAAATAGAAACTCAAAAGGTTCCAAAATAGTAATAAATCTATAGATGGTAAATATAGAGTTAGGTGTAAAGGGTTAACAGAATTTTGTGTCCTAACTGTGAAACGTTATTTAAAAACCTGTGTTTTATGTTATCTACTCTGAGAAATATATTTTTTCCCTTGGCTCAAGGCTGTTTAAAAATAAATAACTGTTTCTTATCAAGGCAGCAAGCTAAAACAAATTCCCTCCCTAACCATCTCCTGTAGCATGGTCAGCTTAAGATATATCTTATAAAAATATACACTTATCAATCACTAAGCTATAAAAAGAAAAACCCTTTAGTTACAAACAGTTTACAGCTGTGTCAAATAAATATAGTTATTCTGTGCTAAATAACAAATTTGCTTACCAAACTAGATATAATTTCTATTATAAATATCCCCCTACTACTTACATTCAGGTGTCCATTAGTCTTCTCCTACATAAAAGATAGCTAACAAACCTGAGCTCAATAAATAAAAGGCTCTACTCAAATTTCTATTTAGCTAATCTAGTTCCTATACAGAGTAACCCATAACATTTGAGGGCTCATCCGGGATCCCCTTTACTGGGGATCAATCATAGGAACCAGAGTCTTCAGAAACCTTAGGGGAACTTTCTAACCCTGGGACAGTCTCCAAAAACTCATAAAATCCTAACATTCGGACCAACTAGACTGAGCTATCTGAAAGATCTTGCCAGTAAGACATCTGTATCTGTTCTGTTGGGGTGCCCCCTCTGAGAGTCCTAAGAGGTGCTGGATGCAGCGATAGCCTCTGGAATTGATTCCTTTCCGTGACAATGGGTCAGAGTCTCAGGCCTGTTTCTGTCTCGTTTTTGTGTGTTTTAGCCAATTGTTGTTTGTCAGTGTGATAACCATGGGTCAGTCTGCTTCTGCGTCACCTTTGTAATGTATTCCGAGGGCGAGCTGCTGACTAGGGATACCTGGTCTCCCCGGGGAACCTCTGCACCTTGTGTGAACTGGAGGGGCCCCACCTATCGGAGTCCATATGGCCTCTGGAAGGCTCTTTTAACATCTTCCTTGCCTATCAGGTCCACAAGGTCATATTTGGAAAGCCAGAGCATCCTGATCAAGTCCCATATATCCAAGCATAGATAGATTTATTACAAGACTCTCCAAAGTGGATGAAAACCTCTCGCCAAGCCTGGGCATCACGCCAACGCACCTCTGGTATGATGGTGATGGCTGCTGCACCAGAAAAGGATCCTCAGGATCCTAAAAGGCCGCTTGTACTGCCCCCAACATCTGAATCCTGGACTCTGCCCTTTTATGCTAAACCGTCCTGAACCACTCTTAACCCTTTGGCTCCAGCTAGCCCTGACTCCTCCACTCCTCTGAGCCTGCCACATACCCATAGCAGACTGCCCTTTTCTCAGCCCCCACCACCTGACTGATCTTTTTCCTACCTCAGTACCAGTGCTAGTACTTCCTCTCCATAAACAATTGAGTAGAGATGACCACCCTTTCATGGTTTATGTCCTCTTCTCGACTAGCGATGTATATAACTGGAAAAACCAAAACCTATCTTTCTCTCAGAATCTCTTCTAGAATCTGTTTTCTTCACCCATCCCAGCCTTGGGATGATTGCCAACAGTTTTTACAGACCCTCTTCACATCTGAATAGTGAAAATAAATCCAAGGGTTTGGATAAAAATTAATTTTGGGCCCAGATGGCCAATCAGACTCACATCCTGTACAACTAAAAGAATCCTTCCCTTTGACTCATCCTAACTGGGATTCTAATTTCCATATTGCTTTTGTGGGACAAAGTGGTAGATACGGATGAAAGGCAGATGCATTGATAGATTTGTAACTCAAGAGTGCCATTCCTAGAATAAAAATATGGAAATTGAGGACTAGTGTTGGAGCTTCTACAGAGAAGTCAGTAAAGGAGATTGTGAGCAATGAGAGTAATCTACAGTAACAGATGGGGCTTTCATAAGCATTTGTACATGTGTACTTGCACACTTTACAGTTTGCTTGCTTGACAACTTCCTGCAATGGAAATTCTGAAGAAACATCATTTTTCTCTAAATAAATTGTGGGGGAGTTCTGTATTACTTTTTTGATAGAAACAGCTTGAATTGTTTTGTTTGCCAACCTCTCTTGCTTAAAGCTTTTTTACTTGTGGTTACCCTATTTTAAACTCCTTAAAATATTTTCCAGAATTGGCCTTCTGTATGTGCTGATGCTAGAGTTTTGATTAATTTTCAAGATTTTTTGCATATATATATATATATATATATATATATATATATATGAGAAATTATATCTCATGACTAGGTTTATATGAGCACGTTCTATAACATTTAACCACAGTTAACCTTGAGGTTAGCTTGCCTTCCCCAGACATTTTAGAACTTATAAAACTTGATTTGAATTGTAATAGTCCAAATTACCAGGCCTGGTGTCAGATACATTTAAAAAGAACCCTTGGGAAGACTGGAAAAAAAAAGCCAGTAATGATGAGAGAGGAAAAAATTTAAGAGTGTGGGTATAAATATTATATATTTGAATTTGTGACTCATGTGATATAAAACCTAGGTTAGCCAGCTAGCTGGACAAATATTTTAACCATGTAAGATATTTTTATTGTTTTATAGCTTGAACTTTAGAAATCTTAGCCCTAGTAGTAACATCCCTAAATAAGCCAATTTATGATAATTACAATTTTGTTTTCTTTTTTTGGTACTGGGAATTGAACTCAGAACCTTGCACTTGCCAGGCAGTGCTTGTGCCACTGAGCTATATTCCCAACCCTCCTGGAAGATATTCCTGCTCATTCTTACCAAAGCACAAGTCTGTTTAGAAGGCAACATATTTCAAGAAGTAACATACTGTAGTTATTTGGTGAGTGAATTTAGAAAAGAAATACTTTACCTGGCCCTGTCAGTTTACCAAATCTAGGGATTTAGGTATTTTTGTAGAGTTCAATAATTTAAAGAGTCTTAGGGGATATATAGGCCATATTATTCTTCATCTAAACCTTATAGTCAGATATAAATGGGCCTTTCCTTTGTGAATATTAGTTAACTTCTTATTTTGAAAGTAAGTAACCTATTTAGAATAACATCTTTGTCACTTGATCTGTTCACCTCAGTACCTTTGAATTAAAATTGCTCTGCTCGCCTTTCCTTCTCTCTCTTCCTCTCCCTTCCCCTCCCCTCCCTTCTCCTCTTCTCCCTTCCCCTCCCCTCCCCTCTCCTACCCTGTCCTCCCCTCTCCTGCCCTGTCCTCCCCTCTCCTCTCCTACCCTATCCTCCCCTCTCTTCTCCCCTCCCCTCTCCTCCCCTCTCCTTTCTTTCTTCCTCCCTTTCCAGAAAGAAATTCTGTATTTAGGGCAGAGTCTACAGTGTCTTACCATGTAGATTAGACTCGTAGTGATTTTCCTGCTTTTAGCCTCCCAAGTGCTGGGATTACAGTTCACACCACCTTGCCCAGTCTCAATCGCAGTCTCAGTGCACACTGCAGGTGGGGCCAGCATGGTAGGCTAGGGATCTAACCCTGGCTGCTGTGCTCTGCCAGGCCGGTCCATATTTCTTTTCTTTTGTGTTTGGAATTGAACCCAGGTATGCTGTACCAATGAACTATATCCTCAGTCCTTTTTATTTTTTGATACGGGAGTTTCAACAAATTCCACATATAGGTTTGAATTTACTTACCATCTTTCTGCTTTAGCCTCCAAAGCACCTGAGGACTATAAACATGTGCCAATGTGCCCAATTATGTCATCTAATCTTAAGGGAAAGGTTTTGTTTGTTTTTAAGAATTTGGAGAAAACAGGATGGCATTTTTTAGAAAGAATACTGATTTGGAAACCAAAATCCTTTATTATTATCACAAATGCTATTTTACATACTCTAGGACTTTGGGCATATTGCTCACTTTTGCTGCCCATGTTTGCTTTTGATTTTAAGTGCAGTTAAGTTACAGTCAATTGTTTCTAAAGCTCTTTGACTAATAACATTCTGTGATTACTTCACAAAACCTTACATTTTTTAACTCTGCTATCTTTTGTGCCTGATGGGTAATTCATCTGTCAATATAATAGGGAAGAGACTTAGAGTTCAGTTCTTCCATTAATAATCTGTGTGACTTTGGGCAAATAGCTTCATTTCTTTGTGCTTAAATTTTTTTTAAAGTAAAAGTATGATAAAAATATGTAACTCATGAGTACTGTTACGAGCAATAAGAAGCAATTGTTTTCTTTTGTGTTGTTTTTATTCTAACAAAATACCCCAAACAGGTTCATTTACAAAGAAAAGAGGCCTATTTATTGTTGTCAGGATTTACAAGGGAATACATTTAATACAGGACACATAACTTATAGGATTACTTTTTAATATTCACTCAAGAGTCAAATGCAGAATGTAGGAGATCTTCCCAGACACTAGAGACCCAAATAATCCAGCTGAGGGCCTGAATCCCACGGCAATATCCTGCACAAGTCCAGCTGAAGACCTAGAGCCCATGACAATAGCCTGTGCATGTTTGTATGAAGTTTCTACATTGAGAAGGCCCAAAGGTCAGTGGTAGGAAGCTAGAAAGTCTATGCCAGTGAGTTGAAGGATCTGTGCCAGCAGGTTTAGGAATAGGCACTGAGTTAGAAAGTGACTTTCAAAGTAAAGATCAGAGTTTCCCTCACAGAACCACCGCTGTCCTCAGCAAAAGCAGCATACTGAGTTCCTGTATAACAGCCAAGTTCATATCAGAAAAACCAGCACAACAAGCTTTTTCCAGCAGAATCAGGAGTGTACCATCTTCCCTTTCATTTCTCCTGTTAACAATTCTCAGATGAACCTTCTTTACCCAGTGTTGTGCTGATTCATTTCAGCTGGGTGTTACAAGTTGACTATTGATTAATCCACATTTATCTTACAGTTTTGGAGGTTAATAATCCTAACATTTGGTGACTATTATGCCCTCCAGTGAGGGTATAATGACAGATGGCGTCTTGGTATCTGTTCCTGTATTAGTGAGAGGTTACATCATAAAACAGGAAGCCACAGGGTGATTTAGAGGCTGGGTTACCTTTTGTAACACAATAACTCACTCTTCTGAAAAGCTCAAGGATCCCAAGGAACTACTATAATTCCTTCCAAAGGCAGCTCTATCGGTGACATAAGAACCTCCCACTAAGCCCCAGCTTGTTTAGTTTTTATTATTAGTGTATGTTTATAGTTCAAAATAATCACATTCATTTTGAGGAATTGGTGTGTACATATGTTGCATCTCAATAGCTCTTTTAGACCCCAGCTCTTTAAAGGTCCTGCCATCTTAGCATGGCCACAAGGAACCAAGCTTCGCACACATAAGCCCTTGGTGGACACACTCAAAGTATAACCAAACCATAGCAGTATAATTCACATTAAACATTTTAGAAGATTTCAAAAAATTAGCTCATGCTAATTACTGCTTCCTTGTATTTGAGAAATGGATATATGTATTTGACCAAATTTGAAATAAAAATATTTGAACAAGATTGGGCTGAGAAGTATGGCAGCACAGTTTTTAATCTCTATCTACTAGTGGTAGATTAAAATGTATAGTATAACTTCGAAACTGAATATAAACTCTGTAGTAGTCACAATAAAGGCTTTATTTTGGGGCAGCTTAAACTCGGACTGAAAAGGACCAACCTCTTTTCTTAATGAAATTACTCTGAGATTTAAAATTCTAGACCACTGTAAAAACAGTTACACAGATTGCATGTTTTTAGGCCACCTATCCTTGGGAAGCTCATCAATATACAGTCTCATAGAAAGTGCAATGTTTTGTAGGTGTTCTTATAGTTGTGTGCTGTTTTTTTACATTTCCAACAAAGTATGAAGTACTTTTTGTCTGTACATTGGATTTTCAAATTATATTAATATTTTTATTAACACTGCCAAGGCATTGACAGTACTTAGCAGAGAAATGATCATGAAATGACTAATTTCACACTTTCCAAAAGTGATTTTTTAAAGAACTACAGTGTAAAGAGAACAATATTTCTCCATATTTTGTAACTTCTTTCCTTCAGTTAAGCTGATGACTTGAGAATATCATCTATACCTTTAAATTGCCTGTTTATAGAAGTGTTTGCACTGAATTACTGTTTTATGTTATAGTCTAACTTTTGTAGAAAGTTGTTATAATAATAATGGAGTTAGCAAAAATATAATGAAAACACTGATACCAGAAATTTCTTTTCTGATCTTTTTTTAGGCCATAACTTTCCTAATTAAGTGCCTTGAACTGGTTGCAATATGAATGAAAATTTGTTGTACTTCATCTCCAGCAAAGATTCATTTTGCTAATTATCTAAATCTTATTGAATAGAGCCTTGCCTCTTCTTTGACTCATTTTCTTTATTTACTTGTCCAGAGTCACATTTGGGAAGAAATGAAGTTTATGTATGCAAGTGAAAAGGACCAATTTTGTTATATGACTTCACATTATGTTATGAACAGTCAGGCAATTCTGCTTTGGATGTGAAGCAGGACTATAGAGATGATCTTGCAAGGCCAAACTATGCAAAATGGTCTCAATGAACTTTGAATGAGGGAATCCCCTAATACTTGGGAAAATGTGTTCAAGGCTATTTTCCTTGTTAATGGCTTTGTGTATAAATTTTGTGTCCTCATGACATAGTCTAACCTGTGTCTAAAAACAAGTGTATAAATTCATTTGGAATTAAATTTTTGCAAAGGTAACGCAGGGCTGGGGAGATGGCTCAGATGGATAAGCGCTTCACTGGCAAGTGCAAGGGCCTGAGTTCAGTCCCTGATTCCACCACACACACACACAAAAAAGTTAACTTAGCAGCCAATGTTTCATTATTTGTCTTTGTTCAAGACAATCTAAATATATTTAAGGTACTAGATTATTATTATTATTTTAGGCAGTAGAAAATTTATTGAAAACCAAGCATTTATCCACCATTTTCCTGGGATTAGTCTTAATATCAACATAAACCAATTTTGTTGAAATCCAATTTTCCATTGTATTTTTGGGTTGTCATTATAATGACTGATAGGCAAATATTAGAAATAACTTTAATTTAGTGGCTGTGTCTGATTGTAAAGTCTGCCTCTGTGACTTAAATTCCTGCCCTCAAAACCACTGAAACTAAAGATATGGGTGCAATACTTGAAAGGCTCTATACTTAGAGAACAATTATTTAAGAAATTGATGTTAAAATCATCAGTGATGAATTTGTAGTCACTATACAAATAGAGATTCTATAATATATTTAGAAGAAATATAATATATTCTGTTATATATTTAGGAGAAAATAAGTTTAACTAGTCTTATTATGTAAAGATGATTGCTTAGAAACAACTTAAGTACAGATAGATGACTAGTATACTAATTATAAATAACATTTATTATTATAACAAAAACTGCCCCAACCAAATCTTTGTTGGTTTGTTTATTTATTGAGATAGGGTCTTGCTGTGCTATTCAGGCTGGTCTCAAACTCCTATCCGTCCTCCTGCCTTAACCTTCTGAGTGCTGGGATTATGGATGAATACCACCATTCCTTCATTCATTTACATATACCTACTAATGCCTGGCCAAATCTTCATTTAGTTGAATATAATTAATAACTTTTTATTCCTTGGTGATTGGTAGATTTCAGTCAGATGTTAAAGTAGTATCATAAGTGAGAGAAAATATTTTGAAACATTACATTTTATGTATCTGTGTCCTAATTGGTTTCAAGGTCTATATTTTAGGCTATGTGTAATATATTACTTTGAAATAGTTTTTAAAAAAGCATTAATCATCTTGGAGTAATAAAAAAAAATCAAGCAGAAAAATAGGACTGGCATTACTTAGGATGTCTTAATCTGAACTTTGAGATATCCTTCTTATTCTTCATTTATTTTTGTTTTTGATTTCTTTTTCTTTTACCTATGATCTTCTAACCTACTGTGTTCTAACTTAATCCTTTGTTACCAAATTACCATGTTTCAGTATTTTTGAATTACCTATTCTGGAGGTTTTGGTCTTAGTTCAGGCTATTGGAACAATACAGTGAACTGACTAACTTACACGGCAGATGTCTCTTTCTTGCAGTTCCAGAGGCTTGGAAGTCCAAGATTTAGGTGCTGCAGATCTTGTAAGTGGATTTTAGCCATTTTCTTTTTGTGGTGACTATCAGAGAAATAGACTGAATTTTTCTTTTCTTCTTTGAAGGACACTAATCCCTTGCAGGAGAGCACCAGACCCAGTTTTACTTTTCCCTGACTATACTTTTTAATACCATAATGAGTTAAGATTTCAATCTCATGGAGACACATTCGATGCATAGCAGCAGTATATAAAAACAGTTTTAAATTTATCTTGTTTTCATAAGGCAACTTATAATTTTGAAAGAATCTTACAATCATTATTTTTTACATTCTTTGTGTGTTGTATATTCCATTCCCCATTAATTCTAATTCTGCTTTATGTCCCATAACAGCTAGGGCTTCTTCATTTCACTTAAAAGGAAAAAATAAAAAGGCATTTTTAATGAAAAAATACTTGAGGACTTAAGATTTTTGTTTGATTTTTTTTTAATTTTGATTTATGTATTTATTTATTTGGTATAGTGTCTTACTATACAGCTGGGACTCAGTGATCCTCCTGCCTCCCTGAGTGTGGGCTGGTATATGGCATTCATGTTTTTAGTCACTTTGGTTAGCTCATGTAATTCTTTGACTCTTCAAGCTCACCAGTCAGCTTGTTTATTAAGCCTGTTATTTGGTTCTATCATTTTTTAACTCTCCACCTTTTCAGTTTCTCTGAGGCCCTGATCTTACTTGCTGTAATTCCCTTCCTGGTGGAGAGGTTAGAGTGATGGTGGAGTCTATTTCATGAGCCAGGCTGCTGCTGCAGTCAGTGCCAGCTTCCTGCTTTCAGCATCATCCTTTCCCATAGTGGCTTGTACAGCTGGACCTTGGGTGTAGTTGGGCCATGATCAGAGACTGGTCTGGCTTCCCCTTAGGCACTTTCTAATGCTAGATTTTGGTCCAGTGAGTTTCTTTCTTTTTTGTTTCTCATATCTAGATTTTTCTTTTGTTCCTGACTAAGGTATCTGCTTTGCCCTGGAGTGTCCCTTACTTTTTGTCACCCCTAGTTGGCCATCATGATCTCTTTCTGGAGTGAAATATTTTTAATGAGTTATATTTTTCTGAGAATTGCTACATTATTTTGAAAATCCTTTTTTGATGAATGAAGTTACCAAGAGCATCAAAAATAGCAATCTTCAATTATATTCTATTTTCTCATCTTTATATCCTACTCCTACAATAAAATTTTTAAAAATCATTTATTTATTTGTTTGTTTGTTTGTTTATTTATTTGGTGCAGAGTATTCCTGCACAGTTCATAGTGATCCTCCTGTCTCAGCCTCCCTAATAATGTGATTACGGGCATGCACCACTATGCGTAATTTTGGTGGCTGGCATAGTACCAAGGACTGAACCCAGGTACTTGTGCTTGCCAGGCAGGTGAGCTATCTCCCCTGCCCCTGACTACAGTGAATTGATTTTATCTTTTTTAATAGTTCTGTTGTTGTCTTCTAATTTTCCTTGCATTGTTTTGCTTTTATATTGTCTTCCTTTCTTACCTTCACTGTTTTAAAAATTTCATAACTAGCATCTGTCTCTGGCCTTATTGTAGCCAGAATCACCTTTCAGTGATATAAGTCTAATCTGTTCACTCTGCTAAATACTTCCTGTTGTTTTCAAGGTAAAATCTGAACTCATTTTTTGCATTTCTTTTCCTCTCACTTAAAGTAACCTTAGTGATTGCTGCAGTCCCCTAATATCCTGTGCTTCACCTCTTAACAGTTTTACTTGTGTGATAACCTTGCATATAATTTGAAAATCAGTAAACGTTAAAGACCTTATAAGCTCTTCTGTAGTTAAAATGCATATTGACATCTATTTTGGCCAATCTGAGACTTTTTTGATTTCTTCCTGGCCCAGTTTATATTTGACAGTGTGGCATCAACCGAGGACTCACTTGAATTGTTACTTGCTTTAGGAACATCATTGAATCTAAGTAGTTTCTTCTGTATGTTTAAATGGCACCTGCGCATGCATCATGGTACTTGTCATATTGTATGCCAATTTTCTCTGTAATATGGTATTAACTGAAACAAAACACTACCCAAAACAGTTTGTGTAATTAGTTGATTGTGTTGGGGCTTGCCTATGTGTTGAATCAGTTAAATTTGTAAAAATTGCTATGCATTACTTAGGAAATATTTGAACAAATATGTAGTATATCCTTTGAATTGTTCGGGCCCTTGATTTCTATGGAATAGAATATTAATCTTATTCAAAATAAAGTATGTGCATGCCTGCATGTGTGGGCAAAATGGGAGGGGAGACAGACAGACAGGCGGAGACAGACTTACATATACATGCATGTCCATTGAATTTCACATTATGTAAGGAAGGATGTGGATATAGCCAAATGTTGAGAGGAATGTGAATATGCTTAAAGTTCCTACAGCCAAGAAAGACATCTGGCATTCATCTCTGAGGGGAATAGTTACAGCTCAGAGAACAGCATTGATTTTTTAAAAATATCCCGTTACTCAGAGGAATGCCTGTTTCTTGAAAAAAACAGATAGTTATACAATAAAAAAGAGAAAGTACATCTTCTCATATAATATCTGATAGCTTAGGTACTTTAGAAGGAAAACATTAAAAATTCAGAAATAGTACCTAAAAATCCATCTTTGAATTACCAGTATGCAGCCTATTATTTGGAGACCAATTAGCTGTATAGACTCCCTTGGTGAAGGCTGATTAGTAAAAATTAGCAAAATTTTATTATTAGAGGTTCATGCCTTCCACCTTTGGTACTCCTAACTAAAATACATGGGCAAAAGAAGGGAGGAGGAATCCTGCCAGCTGGATGGAGTGATGAGTGGCAAATATCTGAAGGGAAATGCAGGCAAACTATGAAAAGAAACAATATCATTTGAAGGTTTTAGTGACAGTCTTCCTTGTATTGAAATTTTGGGAACAAAAGGGCGTTAGTTTTGGGGTTTTTTTTTTAGTATCTTTTTTTAGTTTATATTTTATTTATTTCTTTGGCCAGCTCAGCCAGCCCTGGTGGTGGGACTGGCATGGCATGTGGTGCTGGGGATCAAACCACAGTACCTGTGTGCTTGCCTATGCAGGTGCTTTAGGAAGGGCATTAGTTTTTAAAGCATAAATAACATTCAAAAACAGTAATCATGCTGAAAAAACTAATTCAGTTAAGAACAGATTTTTTTTTTTTTTTTGCCTCTTTCAAATTGTTGGTCCTTCAATAAACATATTTGTGTTTTACTTATGAACTCTTAAACAGCTGTTTTTTTTTTTTTAATGCAGGGGCCTGAATTAATGAATAAATACGTTGGTGAATCTGAAAAATCAATTAGAGAGGTAAGGTGATTATACTGTAAGTGATATTCTGCAAAGGAGAACCACACTTATGTTCTCTGTAATTTCTGTTTTATATTGAGTAATATATTTTGAGATTTCAAAATGTGGACTATAATGACATGTTTCTCTCTCTTTTTGTCTTCAATATTTGAGATTTTATTGGCTGTGGTAAGGATCAGTTCACGATTCACTTTGTGCACAATTCTTAACACACATATCAAAAAAAGCCGTGTATTATTTTTCATTTGTTCCATTGACTTTCCAGCTTCAAATTTAGAAGCAAATTTTCTGAAGAGGATTAAGTACCTGTATCTTCAAATGCTGACAAAGTGTTACTTAAGTCCCACCCATTCACAGTTTTGTATCACATACACTACATGTTCAAATTTCTGATATGTCACAGCACATTAACAGAATGAGGCAATCTGGACTACCACTACCAAAGATGTTATGAAGTGCACACAACTCTGACAGGGCAACAATTAGGATGTAGTTTTCTTTAGGAAACAGTTGTACTAAAAACATGGGAATAGAAGTCATTTAAAGTATCCAAGACATATTATATGCAGGACTATAATTCCAAATTGCCATTTAGTATGCTTTGTATTGTAGGATATAAAACTAACCCCCCCCTGACATGTTAAGCTGGCACTCAAGGCAGTCAAAGCCTGCCATAATTCAATATCCCACTGTTTCTGGTTGTACCAAAAAATCATTTACACTTAAAAAATATGATGAGGTGGGATTCCCTACTTTTTAAAAATGTTTCTAGAGCTACTAAAAAACTTGCATGTACAAAATATTTGATAAAAACATTCCTCTGGATTGTATAAGAAGGGAGACAGAGCACTGATAAGACACTGCATGTGATTAATCAGACTAGGCTTCTTTCTCTTCTGCTTCATCAGAATCTGCACTCTCCTCATGTTTAGTTTCTCCATTTTCCACAGGTTTCTTTTTTTTTTATTTTAATAATTTTATTAAGAAACAAATACCAATGAAATTAGTAGGACAGTTTCAATAATCTTAATTAGCCACTTCAGCCTGTTTTCCCATGGCTCCCCTTTTCCCTTTTGCTTGCACTTTTTTGTCTGAAGATTTATCCTTTCCTGCTGCCTCTTTTGGCTTTGTTTCCATTTTATCTGGAACAGGTTTAGCCAGCAGCCTTGCCAATTATCTCTTGGGCTCCTCCTTCGCCAACCAAGCTGACCTTCTTCTTGGGCATCTTGGCGGCGTAGGGGGCGTGTGCAGAAGCTGCGGGTTGAGGCACAGGGAGCCTTGCGGATCTACTCAGCTCAACCTCTGCCTTTCCTCCTGCTGCCAGAGCTGCTACAACCCACAGCAGGGGTGGTGCAAGAACAGAATGGCAACATATGTTTCTCTTTAGGCAAATATTACTATTGAAAAATGAGATTTTTGATAACTTATAATACTTTTTAAACATCCTACTAACCTTTATATTTACCAAGTATTTTTAACAGCATACACATAAAGGAACATATAATTTCAGAATCAGATTTAAAATCCTTTAAACTAGGTAGCCCTTGAAATTAAATAAGCTTACTATATGAAAATTTCGCTATACTGTTTTTATTTTACCTCTACCTGATGATTTAGAGAATGTTTCTTCTTTCCCCTGTATTTTAAAACAGACTTAATTTAGTACCTGGTTGTTATATTCCTTTGTATCCTAGAAGCTATACAGCTGGTAAACTTGTATAAAGTCAAGGTAACTGGAGGCAACAATTTGACCACAATTTTACTTTTCTAATCATAAACTGACCAGCTTCACACAAAGTCACCATATACTTCCAAAGCTATTTAAAGACAGGAGTACATAAACAGCAGTAGAATGGATGATTGTCACTTATGAAGTACTGAGTATTAGGCAATAATTTTTTTTAATCTTATTTATTTGGTACAGGGTCTCGATATACAGCTCAAATGCCTAGTGATCCTCCTGTCTCAGCCTCCCCAGGGCTGGGATTATAAGTGTGCACTACCACACCCAGTTTCAGTGGCTGGCTTAGTGAGGGGCCAGCATGACATGCTGTACTGGTGGTCGAATCCGAGTCTTGCCCTTGCCAGGCAGGCTCTTAGACCACGGGGCTATCTCCCTGGTCCAACAGTAAAATTTTGTAATGAGAAAAATTTCAAATTATTCCTTCTCTCAAAATGTAGATGATGGTAGTTGTATAAAACACGAATTTTTAATGACAGCATGAAAAAGGCAATATTTACCATATTAATGTCTTGAGTTTTTTTGTTTTTATAGTTTTATTACATTTGAGCATAAAATGGGGGCTTAGGTAACAAACTGTTGGATTTCTTTTGTTTTCCTTTATCATTCAAAGTTTTATTAACAAAATAGAAACACAAACACAAGGCAAGATGTTTTGTTGTTACATCTTATCTGACCATACAATGTAGTAGCAAGTTTTTTGTATGAGGATTTAGGTGAGCACTGTCAGTGTACCAGTTCCATCAAAAACTGCAGATTGAAATAATCTAACATTCGATACATGGAATTTAATAAAGACCAAATATTAGAAAGCAAGAGTTCTCTCAAATATGAGGGGATTCCTTGCTTCTTGTAATCATTAAAAAAATTTTTATCAAAATTCTTATTACGCTTCAGAAGGAAAAAAAAAAACTGAAGTAATTCATGGATAATTTTCACTGCTTCAGTGTAAAGTCCCAGGTCAAAATGACTGTTATCTTCTTTAAACTTGACATAGAATGCACACCTGATGGGTGCCTTGGTTGTTACTCTTCTACTTACTTCCATGATTTCAGATAGTTGCTCATTAAGCGGCTCCATCAATTCAGTGATTTCATTTTTTCCTTCTCCATCTGAAAGGATAAACATTTTTCCAGCCTCCCAATGAAGCAGACTGGCCAGTCAATGAACTGAGATAACATGCTGTCATTGATGCCCAACTTGGGCAATTCCACCATGTCCACCATGATTAAACCTCTGATTCTGCGTTTCTTGTTCCCCATATTTCTTTTATTCTAGATTATTTCCACATATATCACTGTTTTGGCTATCGGGACAGTCTCTGATTTTGATAGTTTGATTGGCTTCAGCTCAATCCATGTTGCTCTTAAGATTTTCCTGTTGTTCCCTGGCTTTATATAAATTATCATTTTCCCAGAGAGTCTCAAAAAAAGAAAAAGCAAGCTGTGTGACTTTTAGTATATGACTATTTTACATGTAAATTTGTGGCTGATTTGACACATTTCATTGTTTCTTCTATATCTTTGTCTCAGTTAATAATACTTCTTCATTGAACTGATCTAAGCATTGTGTTCTCTATTCAGTTCTTAAATCTTTTGAGGTAAGTATTTATTAGTACTTAGATTTCATAGATGTGGAAGTTGAAATTTAGAAGAGTAACATTACTTGATGACAGTTACATAGCTATCCAATGATGCAGCTGAAATTTTAACTGAGAAGGCAATTGCTTAACTGCCTTACCTCCAATAGAGGACCTGTGGCTTTGTATTGGTAGGCTTGTCTTCATAATCCTGAAGAGATTTCTTTTTCAGCTACTGTTGCCTTAACTTCTGTTATGAAGTATAGAAAAAGTGATTGACTGATTGATTTATACATAGTAGATTTTCTTCAAAGACATTTTCAAATAGAAGTCAACTAAATAATTTTCTGGACTTTGCTCCTCTTTGACTCATACAGTTCTCTTTACACCAGATCTTCCGAAAAGCCAGAGCAGTGGCTCCTTCCATTATTTTCTTTGATGAACTTGATGCTTTGGCAGTTGAAAGAGGCAGGTAAGAAATAGTTAATAGCATCACTATTAAGTTGTATCAGTTATAAGTAAATAGGATTTCTTTATACAAATTTTATTCCTTAGTAAATTTCCCCAAATAAAACTTTTAATGAATATGTTTTTTTCTAATATAAAGTAACTTACTTTTTGATTGTCTTATAATATCTTCCTATATAATTAGAAAAGCATTATTCATTTGAACATTCAGTTTCTATATTTATTATCTAGAGAGACTTCTTATTAAGAAGTACCGAACTTCAGGTTGTAATAAATATATAATATTGTAAACAAGGTGAGACATAATAATATTTACTAGGTTAGAAAGCAGTTATTTAAAATATTAATGTAGTGCATAGAATTTTTGCAATAAGCTACATTTCCTAAAATATAACTATATAGACTAAAGTGTAAACTAGTATAGGTTGAATATCCTTTATATAAAGTGAAACCAAAAAGTATTTCATGTTTCAGAATTTTTCACTTTGGAATATTTCTTTTTGACTTTGCTAGTGATACATTAAAAAATCCAGAATTTCAGAGCATTTCAAATTTTTGAATTAGAAATACTCAATCTGGAATATTTTTCTTCCTGAATTCTAAGCAATAAAAAGGATCAATGATATGTCAAATATGTATTATATGTTCTCTTTGACAAGTATATAACTTTTTAGAACTGTGTTTAGCTGTCTTTTAAATAGTAGTTGGTACTCATAGTACTGTGTATAGGTATTTCTTGGTTTTGTACATCTTGATGTGTATAATTATTATAAAATGTTGCTGATAGTAATTATATGGAAGGTGGAATGATTAGTAACTCCCTGGATTAAGTGGTAAGAAGCATTGCTCTTATGTTCTTTCCTACATCTGCTGCCTCATCAGATGAGAGAATAAATTGCCATCAGGAAACCATCCTTAGAAACACTACCCTGTTTCCAATCTCCTACCTGTTTCATATTTGATACATATCCCAGTTCTTTGTTTTGTATTTGAGTCCTATTACTACTTCCATGTTTAAGATGGCACCAAAAGGGCATATATAGGTGAAGTTCACCTTAATTATAAGAGAAGAACTGGTAGCTAGGAAAATTGCCTGAAGTAGTGTGATGTACCAGGCTTAGATGACATCAGAGCCACTTTGTTTTAAAGCTTAAAAAGAGACACGGTGTGAAACTGGGAAAAAATTATAGTCACCATTCCTTCCAACAAAGGTCTTCTGTCTAAAAGAATTTTGAAAAATCAGAACCCCCAAATTCAAAGATCCAATCAAAAAATGAGTATCTGAGATGAACATGCACTTCTAGGGGAAGAAATACAAATGGCAAATAAATATATAAAAAATGTTCACTATCATTGGTCATTCGAGAAATGTAAATTAAAAAAAAAAAAAAATACTTGCGATTCCCTATCACTTCCAGAAAAAATGGCTGACTTCTTGATGTCAGTAACAAATGCTGGAGAGGCTGTGGGGAAATTGAAACGCTTCTTCACTGTTGGTGGGAATGCAGACTGGTACAACCACTATGGAAATCAATGTGGAAATTCATTCAAAAGCTAGGATTGGAGGTCCCATTCAAGCCAGCTATTCTCCTCCTTGCTTTTTTTCCCTGAAGAACTTAAAACCCCATATCTCAGTGATTTGTATGCACCCATTTTTATAAAAGTGCAATTTGTCATAGCTAAATCCTGGAGACAGCCCCGATACCCAACACGTGAAGAATAGATAAGGCAGATGTGGTATTTTTACACAGTGGAGTATTATTCAGCTATGAAACAGGATAAATTTGAGTCTTTTTTTGGTAATTGGATGCAACTAGAGGATATATACTCCTCAGTGAAATAAGTCAGACCTGCATGTGGGAACATCATATTTTAGTGTGTGATCCTGAAAGAGTTTCTGATTTGAGGAGAAGGACAGGAGAGGGAGTGGGAGAAAGAGATTTTTCTGTATGTGAGCATGATGGTTTGGACTATTGTACTGTGCATTTCTCCTGGTTTATGGAAAGAAGCAGTTAATGCTTTAATTTGTTTCTTCTCCTTTTTTCAATTGTTTGTACTTTTCTTAATTTCTTAGACGTGTGTGTGTGTGTGTGTGTGTGTGTGTGGAGGGGGAGGCTCAGCTCATCTTGAGGGTACAGCTGGCAAGGCATGTGGTGCCAGGGTTAAACTACTGAATTATCTCGTCAGCCCCCTCTTAGACATTTCTTTTTTTCTTTATTCCAATTTTACATGCATATATCTGGTCATATGAATAACTGATTCAAAGACAACACTATGCATTACAACAAATACTGTTAAATTCATATTACTTCGTTAAGTAAAATTCTGTATCACTTGTAATTTCTGTTTTAATTCTAATTTGTACTCTTTAGAAAAAGAGACATGGTGGGATACATTGCTAATGTGCACCAGGTGGGAGATACAAAATGTTTCAGCGTTCTCATAAAGTGCTTCTGAAATAAAGTAACATGGGAAATCAGATAGGGAAAGTAGGAGTTTCAGACATGTCAGAAGTACTAGTGATTTGGAGCTCCTAAATCTATTTCAGTTTGAATTTTTTAGGGAGCACTGATGTATGATGTACATCTTCCTCTCTGACTGTCTAGATCAAGTCAAATATAAATTTTCTGTGCATTTTCTTTTGTGTTGAAAAACTTATGACTACATTATCAAGTTGATTTTTGGAAAACAGAGGCAAAAACTGATAAATATATGTTGATGAATTTAAAGCTGTTTTGCTCGTATTTTATTTGTATTCTTATGTAGCCTGTTTTTTATAACCATAAGGATCTCATAAAAGTGATATGTTATTTTCAGCTATTGTTTTTTCCAAATTATGTAATGGATTCTTACTGTCCAGAAGTAATTCCTGTATCTCATTAGATTGCTGTCACTTGGAAATTAAAACAGAAGCTCCACATCTTTTTTTTGGTCTTTGGCTATTTGAATTAAAAGATTTTTAGATACTGAAAAAAAACTACATATAGCTGTACTAGAAGTGTACAGCTTGGGATTCCAAACCAATTTCATAGACTTTAAATGTACTCTTGGTATAAGAAAAAAGAATTCCATAGTATGTGAGACATTTGTACATAATATTAGACCATAGAATAATTGTTGACTTTATTTGTTCAAAGCTATTTCCTAAGATAACATTTAGAGCAAACCTATACTACTTACTATATAAAAAAATGACAGTTCAGAGAAAGTTTTAAATCAATACTTTAATTTCCAAATTCAAGATATTTAAACAAGTTGAGCAGTGTTATATGACACACACTAGTTATTATGCTTTTGTGAATGGCAAATTGTGCTGAATATTTGAAGTTATGGAAAAGAAGACATAGTAATTAGTGAAACTTATTGCAGACAGCATATTGTGAAAAAACATAAATATCCCATTTGTTTAGCATAAGAAATCTGTGCTTCTATAATGATATGTCAGTTATCTCCTTTTCCAATTTTCTGCTGTATTTAATAATTTTCTTTGGAATTTGAAGAAGAATAAATGAACTTTGTATTTTTTTGTCTGTATGCTGTGCTCCTTTAACTTATGAATGTTTTGGGTTTTTTTTCTTTTTTCAGTTATTAAAAATGTATTTGGTACAGGGTCTCACTGTGCAGCTCAGACCCACATTGCTCCTCCTATTTTCAGCTTCCCCAGTGCTGGGATTACAGGAGTGCACCACCATGCCCAGACTTGGTTGCCATCTCAGTGTGTCCCATGGGTAGGGTGGGTGGGGCATGAGGGACTGGGGATCGAAAGCAGGTGCTTAGTTCACTGAGCTATCTCACCAGCTGTAATTATGGGTGTTTTGAATAAGTCATAAGCTTGCTCAGGCTGTGGTTGAATTTGTAATCCCTTTAGAAAATACTTATTGAATGCTTCTGTATCAGGCTTTGTGTTGGGGATAAAATAGTGAATAAGATATAGGACAAATTCCTAAATCTAAGAGTTGTTTTATTGCATCTGTAAAATTGAGATTGTAGTAGAAACAAATGATAGATAGTTGGGATTAAATATACAGTGTTTCACATAGTACCTCACATTTAGTAACTACTTAGAAAACTTAGTGTTTATTTTTAAAGTAATTTCTATAAGATAGTCATACAGTAATAATTTCCATATGGGTAAAATTAGAATAAGAATTACATATTAAATCTTACATTGTTATAGAGAAAATTAACGGAAAGCATTTAGGAATTAGAAAAAAAGTATTCTAAAGATAACAAGCATATGATCCAAAAAAACCTTGGTTCATAGATGCTTCTGTTCATGAACAATTCAGTTTGTGGACAAAAGCATTTGGCAAAATTTTGCTTTCATTTACAAAGTTGACATTGGTGACAAACATAAATGTGGCCGTATTCCCCTTTGTGGCACATGGTCTTGGCTTTTTTGTTAACATCATTATTGCAAACGGACCTGTGCATACTTGGTGTAAAGCTTTCTTGTGTGCTTTTTAGCAATATAGTACTATATGGTCTTATTCAATCTAGCATGGCTCCAAAGAAAGTCCCAGGAAACTTAGCAACAAGACACATGACAAGAATGTGGCGAATAGTAATGAAGGTAGCCAGAATGTGCGGAGTAGTAACGAATGTGGCAAGAATGTGCAGAACAATAATGAAGGTAACAAAAACATGCATTTAGAGCAAGAACAGTAAGAAGATTTTGAAGTAAATGAACTTTGGATTGAAGAAGGAAATGTTGGAGCTCCAGTGGCGCAATCGGTTAGTGCACGGTACTTATACTGAAGAAGGAAATGTTGCTGATCTTGCCTCAAACTTCAAGATGGCGAATTTGTCAATTTTGACCATTTTGAAGAATCAAGGTACCATCAAAGTGAGCTGATGTTAACCAAGCAAAGGGCACAAATTCCAAAGAGGGGGAAAAATTTGTTAGTGTGGTTGATTGAGAAATAGCTGAGAGGTGATAGCATCAGTAAAACTACGATCTATGAAAAATCCAGGACATTGCGTAATGATTTACTCCAAGACAACTCCTGTACCAAGTGCAACAATTGATAAAGTAAAGGTAACCAGCAAGTGCATAACAAGAGTGGTAAGATGAAGACTTTCAAGAAAATAACCACTAAATTGAAGTAAAGAGTAAGAGAAGAGTGGTAATCATGTGAGTGACCTGGCATCTGAGTACAAGATGGTGAAATCGATGATCTCAGCTTTTTCAAAGACTAAAGATGCCATCAAAGGAGCTGAGTTGGCAAGTGGAGTGACAATGTTAACCAAGCAGAGGCTACAAGTGCTGGAAGAGATGGGAAGACATTTGTTGGTGTGGTTGAATGAAAAACAGCATGGAGGCGATGTCATCAATTTAACCATAATCTATGAAAAAACTGCACAGTGATTTACTGCAAAGAAGTTGCTCTACAAGTGCAGCAAGTGATGAATTTAAAGCCAGTAGAGGGTGATTTGATAGGTTCTGCAAGAACAGTGGTGTCCACAGTGTGATAAGACATGGCAAGGCTTCCAGTTCGGACAAGGCCACTGCAGAAGCCTACAAGAAAGAATGAGCAGAGCTGGGAAAATAGCTCAGTGGAGTAAGCACTTGCCTGGCAAGCACAAGGTCCTGAGTTCAATCCCTGGTACCACCAAAAAAAACAAAACAAACAAAAAAAAAACTAGAATTTAGGCCGGGCGTGGTGGCACATGCCTGTAATCCCAGCACTTGGGAGGCTGAGGCAGGAGGATTGTTGTGAGTTCAAGACCAGCCTGAGCTACAAAGTGAGCTTAAGGCCAGCCTGAACTGCATAGTGAGACCCTGTCTCAAAAAGACAAAAAAAAAAAAAAAAAAGAAAAGAAAGAATGAGCAGAATTCACAAAGGCAAAAGGTATGCCGTTCAACAAGTGCTCAACTGAGATGAAACAGGGCTCTTTTGGAAGACAGTAAACAGAAACTTGACTCTTGCTGTGTGTGAATGCAAGCACTGATTTGAAGAGTTAAACCACTCTCAGCAGACCATTCCTAGACCTCATGCATATTCAAGGAACAGAATGAACAAGGACAGACTGCCTGTCATGTGGAGGACCCATGTGAAAGCTTGGGTCACAAGGCAGTTGTTCATGAAGTGGCTCCATGAGGTGTTCACACCCACCACTAAGAAATATCTTTCTGGCAGTCACCTACCTGACAGGTGCCTTCTGATGGGCAGTGCCATGGCACACCCCTGGCCTTGGTAGATGATATAGATACTGAGTATGCCTGCATAAGGGTAAGTTCTTACCCCTCAACAGGACTCTTCTATAGCCATGAACCAGCAAGCAATATGCAGCTTCAAGAAGCTGTACTAGAGCCAGCAGGGCATGGTGGTACACATCTGTAATCCCAGCACTTAGTGGTCTGATCACTGTGTGTTTAAAGCCAGCATGAACTATGTAGTAAGTTCAAGGCCCTCCTGAACTATTGAGCAAAACATCTCTTCACCAGATGTTTTAATGTTACTAAAGAGGTCATTGACTCTTGAAAAGAGTTACATAAGAAAACAGTTTAACGTACTCCACTGCATTAACCTCATTGACAAATCCTGGGAAGATGTCATGTACCAAACCTTAAACTCAGCCTGGAAGAAACATGGCCAAAGTGTGTCACTCTGTGATGTGCAGAGTGGAGTAGGTTATGTCCATGGCAAGAGGATAGGTCTGCATGTAGATAGTGTAGATGTAGAGGAGCTTGTTGAGGACCATAAGGAGGAGCTAAATTACAAAAACTTCTTGAGCCCCAGACTGAGCAGCAGGTGCTTGTTGAAGAGCATTCTACTGAGAAAGAGACAGAGAAGAGGTTAGCAGTGATGTGATAAAACCCAATATGGAAAAATGTGATGAATGCTATTGTTTCTTGAGAAGCACTCCCCGTATAACTAGATAACTGAAACAGAGTGTTGCATCTGTGAAATAGTAATGTGGTATCTCATTCCTGGAGGGCTATGGAGTATAGGAAAAAACAAGAGACATTCCATAGAATTTTTGTTAAAATTAACCTTGTAGTTAAGAGACAAAGAAGAGAAGAAATACCTGAAGGAGTTGTCCCCAGTCTCCTTATGGAGGGGGACTGCCCCTGAAGACAATAACCCCTCCTTGCCTCCTTTCTCTCCTGTATGCCAGAAGTCACTTCAAGTAAGGTTAATGTTTTCTCTCCATGCACTGCATGCACTCCACTTTAATATATTTGTGGTTAAAAATCTAGATAGATAGATAGATAGATAGATAGATAGATAGATAGATAGATAGATAGATAGATATAGATAAATGGTTCAGAATAGATTAATTTTATTTACATTGACCCTTCTGGGAAATTTTGATTCATTTTGCAACAAAAATTGGTTTGAGACCATGTTCATTAGCGTCAGCGTAGAAAAAGATTGAGCCATGTGGGGAAGTTTGATTCAGTTTGTAACCAATTCCATTTGCAACCAGAATTGTGGAACAAAGTAAGTTTTGGAGCCAAGACACTCATCTCATTTTTCTAAGGTGAAATCTATGTTTCATTATTTTAAGATGAAATCAGTTGTAAGATAGTATTATTAGCTATGTGCTTTTATTAAAGAAAATGATTTCTTCTTATAAAATGATGGCAGGTATAATGGAGTATGCTTATATTTCCAGCCACTTGGGATACTGAGGCAGGCGGGATCACAAGAGCCAAAGAGTTTGGGGTCAACCTTGACAACATAATAAGATCAAGCCTCTTACAAAAAGAGAAGGGTAGGCCAGGGCAGGGGCTAAGAAACCAGTGACTATGAGACATATCCTGACTTTATCTATCTATCCATCCATCCATCCATCCATCCATCCATCCATCCATCCATCCATCCATCCATCCATCCATCCATCTATCTATCTATCTATCTATCTATCTATCTATCTATCTATCTATCTGTATGTATGTACCTGATTCAGGGTCTCACTACACAGCTAGGATTCGAAGTGGTCCTCCTGTTTTCAGCTTCCCCAGTGCTGCAGTTGTGTGCCACCATTCCTGGTTTTGGTGGCCCACTCAGTACGCCTTGAGGCAGGGCTGGTGCAGCATGTGGTGCCAGGGATCTAACCCCAGTCCTTGTGCTTGCCAAGGCATGTGTTTAGTATGTTGAACTATCTCACTGGCCCAACTTTACTAATTTACAATAGAAAAAAAGTTTTAAATCTCAGAAATAAAAGAATGACCATTTATTGTTTGAGAGAATGATAAGTTGATTTCTTCTGTTTTATAAGACTTAATACGTATATAATATTTTGAAATTGTTTTTTGATAGAGTATAGAAAGATGGTTAAATATTGGAAAAGGTGAAATTAAAAACTGTTACCTTGTAAGAGGTACTAAATACCCTGATATTAATAGCTGCTTTTTCGTGTAGCTGTTTTTGTACTTAATTGCCTGGAATCGGCTTTCACTTGGAGTGGTTGAAAGAAAAAAGGAGTTTTGAGCCAGTTTTCAGTGAAAATGAATATTCCAGGTTTAGCAGCTTTCTGAAAAGAAGTCTGAGTTTTAAAAGTAGTGATCAGGAAAGAAGGTAATTACTTTTCCAGCATATACAGATTTCAGTGAATTCATGTCACAAAGCAACATAGAGGAAGTTTCTTTAGGTATCATTTCTCTAAATGACATTTTTAGAGTGCTATAATAAATTTGTAGGTATAGTTTTTATGGTTTTTAAATTTTCATGAAATCATAAAGTTTTATGAAGAGAAAATTGAGAAGTTATCTAGTATGTGGCCTAGACAAAGCTAGAGCCTGTGCCTTTTGATTTGCTGCTTCTTTAACTACACTGCTCCTCATATACTGTTGGAGTTGAAGATAGAAAATATGTATCATTTTCAGAAAAAAATCATGTTTGAATATCAAGGAATCCTTTTTATGCTTCAAGAGAGTAATAATCCATTATTAAATGCTTTAATTGTATGACTGTTTTTGAAGTTGCTAATTTTAGTGTCTGATTCCCCAATACACAGCTTTTCTCAGTTTTTAGTTAGTTGCCTCATTTATAACATAGTGTTCACATTGGCAAACTTTTAATGCCAAGGGAAACAGAAGAAAGGAAAAATGGAGAGCAGCAGTGTTCTCTTTGTACATTGTTGCTAAGCACTGTACCATACATTCAAGGTATGAGATGAATTTCCTTAGAGAGATGGTGTGTTGCACTGTTTTACTAGAAATTTGGAATAATTTTTTATTGTAGGACACATGGGTCTCTTATTATAGCTTCCTTTCTCTTAAAATGAAAGTTTGCCTACATTTTGTATACTACATTTTATATTATTTATTTATTTATTTTGGGGAAGGGTCTACAGAGTGTTCCGGTTCTCACTACTAGATTGGACTCATAGTGATCAACCTGTTTACAGCCTCCCAAGAGCTGGGTTTATAGGCATGTGCCACCATGCCCAGTCTCAGTTGCTGTCTCAGGGTGTCCCGGGGTAGAGCTAGCATGGCAGGCTCTGGGATTGACCCTCCAGTGCTGTGTCTTCTTGCATGCAGGTACTTTAATCTACTGAGCTATTTGGCTGGCCCTTTACATTTTATATTATTAAATGTATTGTTTTTTTTGTTGTTCAGAAGAGTATATATTTACCTAGCCCTCTAGGTTTTTATTGCTTGGGTTTTATCTGAGTAGCAATTGATGGTGTCAGGAGGTAAGTTTTAAGACAATAAATTTAGGTGCTGTGCTCTGCTGTGCTGTGCTTTGCTTGGCGTTTTGTTTTTTTTTCAGTACCAGGGATTGAATTCAGTACCTTGCGCTGGCCAAGCAGTTGCTTATGTTGCTGATCTATCTCCCTAGGTCTAGATGCTTTACTTTTGAAATTCTTTGTGACATTTAAAATGTATATTAAAATTTTTCAAATTAAAAATGGGTATGTAAGATATTCTTTAATATGGAAATCACGAATGATGCAGTAGGTAAAGCATTTTATTTTTATTGGAGGAATTAAAAGAAAGTACATGTTATTCCTGCAAAATATTTAGTTTTAGAAAATAAAATCTGTACCATTGACAATTTGGTTTAAGATAGGTGTTAGCATATCTTTTATGTAAAGGAATATTAGTAAATATTGTCAGATTTTTTAGCCTAATATAGTCTGTTATAACTGTTCAACTCTGCTGCTATAATGTAAAAGCGTCCATAGAAAATATGTTAACCTAACAGAAAAATAGTTGATTGGCTAGATTTGATCTTTGGTTATAGCTTTGTAGCTTCTCTTTTTCACTTAACATAATATCCCTTCAGGCCATGGCACTCCCCATTTTTTTGAATAGGAATAAGTTGGAAAAGAGGCTTGACATCTGAAGGAAAAAGAATTACTATTTTTAGAGAAACATGTCTTTAATATTTGTGTAGCAGAACATTATTTTCCAGTTGCTATATTGCCTATCTCTAGCAAATAATGAATGCTTTATGAAACTATTTTATTATGTTAGTGATAGAATAATAGTTTTGGTATATATTTCCTACTGAATCTTGGAAAGCCAGTCAAAATTATTTTTATGCCATAGAAGAGTTTTGCCATGTTCTCCAGCTAGCTCTTAATATTCCATGGAACTCACGGACAAAGACACTATTAGTAATGGGAATCCAAATAATTCTTTTCGCATAATCTTCAACATTAATTGTATCTACATTTTCTCCTACAACAGATAGTAAATTGGGTAAGTTTGACTTCCACCTATTTCTTTTTAGAAGTGATTGCAGATATCAAAAAGTTTCAGGAATATAAATGTTTTAATTAAAAATAATAGAGTCAAACAAATTCAAGTGCTTCACTTGTAATTCCATAGTAATATGGAATTATATAATTTTGAACCTTGAAGAAATTATGTGTATATTATTGAAATCAGTTAACTTATAGATACCAAATATGAAGTCTTCAGAGAACAACATTTCCTTTTCTTATCTTAAGTGATTAGCACATTGTCTAGCAAAGAGCTGCATAGGTATTTGTTATTTGCTTAATACAAGTAATGGAATGGAAGCTTACAGATTGTGGTCATTCCATTATTTTTGGGCAGCCTGACTTTACTTTTTTTAAGTTGGTGAACAGATTTTCTTTAAAGTTTGACTTTGAGACTGTCTTTTGGAATTTATCACCTCTGTTCTTGCTTATGGAAGATTTTGCTAAGGAATCATTTATATACTTTGTAATAATTCACATTCAGGAGCTCCAAAAAAGAAATGCTTTAAAAAAATTTCAGATAGTTTTGTAAATACTAAGTTAAAAGGTGAATGTACATTCATATAATCTTTGTAATTTGAGTTCAGGATACAGAAATGACAGATATTCTTAGTGTAGCTGTTAGCATTGTAATGGATGTTACTGTGTTAGTAATAATAGTAATCATGAGGTAATACTACAAAAATCAAGATCACACTTTTTAGGCCAGTGAGAAAATATTTTGAGAAAGTCTGCTCTTATTTATGGTTTATACTAAGTAATTTTGTAGGAAGATCTTCATGATATTCTTTCTCCAGAAATTCATTCAAAAAGTTTGTTGTAGAGAAATCTAATTGTCTTTTTGCAGGCAAGCAAGCATCCAAGTCACTAGATTCCAAATCATGTGTGCCTATACCCACATTAAAGTGTACATATGATGATCCAGAGTCATTGCAGAGAAATGGCTATGTAGAGTTCTCAAAAAATACTGTGTTCATTTGAAAAGCACATACAAGACAAATGTAGAGGGGAAAAAAGTGAAGGGAACTTTGATATAGATTGAAGACAACAAAGCAGTAAGGTTTGGTTTTGTTTTTAATGCAAGGTCTTGCAGCTATGTAGTTCAGGCTGGCTTTGAATTCACTATGTAGCTAAGGCTGGCCTCTGACTTGGGGCAGTCCTCCTTTCTTAGGCTCTTGGTTGCTGGGATCACCAATGTGCACCACTGTACTAAGTGCTAAATCAGGCATTTCTACATCTCAGCACACAACCCACACAAGTGTGTGTGTGTGTGTGTGTGTGTGTGTGTGTGTGTGTGTGTATCTCCCCTGGCCCCTTTAAAGTATATTATTAAAAAATACATATTACTTAAATTTTTTTGGTATGTTTGTTTCTTGAAGCAGAGTTAACTATGTAGCTCAAACCTTGAATGCACTGTGATGTGTTCAAGGCTGGCCTCAAAATTTGGCAATACTTGTGTTTTAGCCTGCCAAGTGTTGCTATCATAGGTGTATGCCACCATGCCTAGCTAATATTTTGTCTTTTAATTTTTTTTTCATTTACAGATGTATCTTAAACTATAATAATATTGTACTCCTATGTGGAAATTCTTGATACTGAAAATAAGTTACAAGGAGCCAAGTTATTATATTTGAACAACTAATAAACAGAGTAAGGCTAAAAGTTAAAGAACTTTAAAACATCTTATAGAAACTGATGTCCTTTAGTAGTGTAATTATAGCATAGGTTGATTTGCTGCACCTAGTTGATAGTTATGAAGGCCTTCAGAGAAGCAGTTTTTAGTATTAAGTATTGATAGTTTTCATGGCAAAATTTAAGGAAGTTTGATACATAACGTAAATAAGTAGAAAAACATAAATACATGGCAACATGTGTTTATGTTTCAGACACTGCTTTGTTAGTTTAGCTCACTAGGATAACTTTAAAATTACATTTATTTTCATTAGTCAGATTGCTGGTAATTGTGATAATGATAATGCTTAAAACTGCAATAAAGTACTTTGCTAGATTCTTTGTATACTTAAGTTGGAAGAGGTATCTTGTTTATTCAGGCTTTTGTAAAAATAGTACTGTTGGCTAGCTATTTCTACACACAAGAAATTAATTTTTTACAGTTCAGGATCAAAGTGCTACCAGATTTGGTGTCTGGTGAGGGACCACTTAGCACTTACCACTTCTGATTCTCAGATTGCCATCTTCTCTCTCCTCCCAGTTGTTGGTAGAACGCTCTCTGAGCCTTCTTATAAGAGTATGAATCTCATTTATGAGGGCTTTATCTTCATGACCTAATCACCTCCTATCACATTAGAGATTAGATTTCAAGATTGGAATTTTGGAGGATATAATCATTCAGTTTATTGCAAAAATGTGGTTAAGATTCTTTTCATATTTTAACTAAGAAATGAATTGAGACATTAAGTAGTTTTCCCAAAGCATTGTAGAAAAAATGCACTTGAACTCAGGTTTACCAAATGTCAAAACTCCTATTATTTGTTTGTTTGTTTTTTGGTAGAACCAGGGATTGAACTCAGGGCCTTGTGCTTGCCTGGCAAGCACTTATTCTACTGAGCCATCTCCTCATCTTCTAGCAAGATATTTAAAAACATTTCTTTCTGCTTCAATTTTTTTTTTTTTTTTTTTTTTGAGACAGGGTCTCACTATGCAGTTCAGGCTGGCCTTAAGCTCACTTTGTAGCTCAGGCTGGTCTCAAACTCACAACAATCCTCCTGCCTCAGCCTCCCAAGTGCTGAGATTACAGGCATGCGCCACCACGCCCGGCACTGCTTCAATTTTTAAATAGCTTGTTATCAGAAAATAATTTGACTTTAACAGTTTTTAAAAATAATTTGTTATAATGTTTCTAATATGAGTATGTGGAAGTTTAGGATGAGGGAGTTTAAGAATTACTGGTTTTTCTAATACTTTCAGTCAAAACAAATAAAATGAGTACTGCTATGTTAACTTGCAATTTTTATTGAGAAATCCCAGCAAAATGGAGAAAATCTACTTTTATGTCATTCTCTGTGTTAACAGTTTATTCGAAATTGTAGTTATGCAGAGCATGTGTATATTATCTCAAGTCTGGGAAATATGGCAAAATATTGTTTAAAATACAGACCTATGTACACCTGTCTGTATTTTAAAGAATATATTAGTAAACTAAAATAGTGTATGGAGTGTTAGGTTCATGTTGAACGTTGATCATAATCAGATAATTTTCTGGTTTCTATCTAAACTGTCCCCTAAAGTCTCCTGTATTCAGAGATGGGGCTTTTGGAAAGTGATTGGATCATGGGGTTGCTCTACTCATCAGTGGCTCTGAACCACTGGCAGTACATGCATGACTGTCCCACTGAGTGACAAGAGACAGTCTGGCTGGGTACCATAAGTTACCCAAGCCTGTGGGAACATGTTGATTGACTTCCAAATATTACATACTTTATGTACTTCTTACTTGTTTACAGTGTATACTTTTTACGTGTTGTGGAAAATGATTTGGTATGATCTCATTGAGGGTTATTGTATATGCTTTGGAGAGCTACTAATTTGTAGTTCATAGTTTTGTTGCTATATCTTTGTCTGATTTTGAAGTTAAGATAATTGTGGTTGCATAGAATGAGTTAGAAAGGCAGGCATTCTGTCTGCCTCTATCTTTAGGAACAGGTCATATATAGTGGGTATAATTTCTTCCTTAAATGTTTTATTGAATTTAGTAGTAAACCCATCTCAGTTTGCAACATTATTAATTATTGATCGATTGCTTTAATATATGCAGGCCTATTCAGTTTGTCTATTCGATATGTGAGTTTCAACAGATTGTGGCTAGTAAGGAATTGATCTGTTTTTTATTTAGGTTATCAAATTTATAGCCATAGAGCTGTTCTTAATATTTGATTATACTTTTAATGTGTCTATAATATGAACTCAATTCCAATCAGTGTATTTTTCATGCAGAATATAAATTTTGTTTAAATAGCTCTTTTGTTTATTTGATGATCTATTTAAAATTATTTTGTTTTCTGGTGCATTACTCATTGTTTCACCATTGGAAAGAAAATCTACATGTATGATGATAGAAGTATGGAAAGTAGTTGACTGCGATAGTTTTTTGAAATGATAATTCAAACTGAATTTTCAGACATCCAAACATATGTGCTATGTTTTGAAACAGACATCATTTTTATTGTAGAATAAGAAACTGCTTAGAATAGTTAAGTTCAAGATTTAGGAATAGATAAACAGATGTTTTAAAGCTATATTTTTAATCATTAGTTCCTCAGGTGCTGGGAATGTGGCTGATCGTGTTTTAGCTCAGCTCTTAATAGAAATGGATGGAATCGAACAGCTAAAGAATGTGACAATTTTGGCAGCTACTAATCGCCCAGACAGGATAGACAAGGTAAGAAAGATGGCACCATGGGTGTGATAAAATGAAGAACTGGCTCAATTGATTTTATCTTTGTGTGTGTGTGTGTGTGTGTGTGTGTGTGTGTGTGTGTGTGTGTGTGTGTATCACTTTCTGATTAGTTTTTCATTAGAAAACACTGCAAGATATAAAACATTTATTGTGTTTTGATTACATGAAATAGGTTTATTACTTTCACATAGGCAACAGGGGACAACAGAAAGCTAGTATTCATTGTGAACTAGTCCCTTATAGTTTGGGAAAACTGGTAGATAGATTCATAAATGCATGTAGTCCACTTGCACTGAAGCTTGCAGTCCCTGGAAAGCAGCTTGTACTGGGCACCTGGGCAAAAAGATTAGAAGATATCTGTTTTTGCAGGAGGCATGGGACAAGCTGGGGCTGTTCCAGCTTGTCCCTCTCTATCTCAGGATAGTACATTCCAGCACATTCTTTACTCACTCTGCTAGTGAGAAATGGGGCAGAACTGGGTTTATTTAGAGAAGTAAAAGTTTTAAGATTGTTTTTCTTCTCTGATCTTATTCTTCTTGAGAAGTTTTCAGCATTTTCATGTATATTTTCCTAGGAAATTACTTAGGCAGTGCCATTCATTTAAATAGAAAGGAATTCTTTGAAGCTGTTGATTTCACTGTATTCCCAAGTCATGGTTATAAGGAGTCCAGTAATTTAGATATTCATTGAAATTTAATGTATAATTTTTTACAAGGATTTGAAAGTAAAAATATGTTTTAAGAACATGAATGGTTTACCCATTTTTGTTGAGGCAGTAGTATCTTTTGAGCTCTTCTCTCTCTGTGTACAGACATGCTTTATTATTTTTGAATGTGGTTATGTAAAAATTTGGAGACTGAAAGGACCTTTTATGTAAGAATAAAATTGTTCTTTAATCCAGTTAGGTATCGTATTGTGGAATAAACAACCTTATGTCATCATATATAATTAAGAAAATCTCTCTTTCCTTACTGATGCAGTATTTCACTATATACTGAAGTGAGTTCTAAACATATGTAGGATCTAGATAAGTGCTGAAGCACCTGGGAAGTCTAAATGAAGGATAGAACTGATCCTTAATGAAGATAATGGAAAGTGCTAAAAGAACCTTATCTCTCCTTTACTTTCATAATAAATAGTGCTACATCTGGAAAAAAATTATTTCTTTTGGTAGTATTTTTATTACTTTTTAAATTGTTGTTCCCATTTGCTGATGAGCTCAAAAATTTCTTGCGCTTCCTTCCTTTTCTTCTGGATCTCATCTAATAGTGATTTTATTTGGTTTCAGTATTCAATACCCTCAATGCTAGATAACTTCTTGGAGGAGAATTTTGGGCTTTCAGTAAACTTCTCTTTATTCTTCTAAATAAATTGCATAACTTAGACTCATTAGTGCTTATATGTTATAGAGATAAGGACTATCAAGTAGGATGGACTTAGCAATTAGACTACTCTCATTCCTTGTCATACGGGCCCCCCCTACCTTAAAAGATCATAATGAAGACTTTCCAACACATTGGCTTTATCATAGTTAATATTTTCTTTGCCAGGGGAAATCCACTGCCTTTTAGAGGCTAATCTAATAGGTAAGGCCAATCAGTTTTATTGTTTTTTTTTTTTTTTTAATCCTTCTACCTTATAGTCACCTAGTTTAGGACTTTGCATTTGTAAAGGCTCTCCATATTAGCACTTAAACTTGCATTTGATAGAATATGTGAGAAAGATGATATGGGTCTCAGGGGATGAAGTCCTTATCTTCCTTGGAGTCTATTAAGTAATAGCATACAGCATTAGGGGGGTGCAAAGTTAAGTCTCAGAAGGCTGATTGCCACAGTGCAATCAGCTGTAAAGGTCTCTTTCCAAAATCATTTTCTCTAAGTTTGTGCTACTTTGTACATGATTCCTTAATGTTTCTTTTTCTTAAATCCAAATGACGTTTTAATAATTTTCATGACATCTACTAAAAAGGTTTCAGGCATTAGGAGTAGAAGAATTAATCTTAATAAATTTACTGTATTAGATTTAATCAATCTTTCTAACTTGTCAAGTATGGGAGCCTATCTGCCACTCTCTGTGTATATGTTTATGTGTTAAAAGCAAAGGCTCTGTGGTAGAATTGTCAAGAAGACTTTATGTAGTTTATAATTACAGTTTATAATTATTTTTAATTCTAATAATAGTTAACTGAAAGGATAAACATATACTTTTTAAAATTCTAAATTACATTCTTCTAGAAGGGACAGTATATATAACCAGAGTAATGCTTTATGATCAAGCATTATATTTCATATCAAGTAATATTGTTCACCTTTCACAGCATTTCAGTCTATTAGGCCAGCAAAATTTATGACTTAAAAGTTATTTTTTCTCTGTGCATCAAGATACTAGAAGACAGACTTGCTCAGAGATGTTTTATATAGAAAACACAGTGACAGGCAATTTTAAGATTGACACCTTAAGGACCTGACTATCAGGCTGAAGGGCCCAAGTTCAGTGTCCGCCACTGCAAAAAAACAAACAGAAAAAACACTGATGCCATATGGATATCTAGAGAGTATTTATTTTTGTTTTTGCTTTAAAATCCAAAAATGGTGCTGGGGAGGAGAGGGGTCTAAGCAACTGCCTGATAAGGGCAAGGATCCAAGTTTGATCCCCATTACCACATGCCATGGGGGCCTCAGAACCCTGAACATGCAGTGAAAGCCACCAAGACCAGGTGTGGCTGTAATACCAGTACTGGGGAGGCTGAGACAAGAGGATTACTTGTGAGTCTAAGCTGCATAGCAAGACCCTGTACCAAATAAATAAATAGAACTAAAATGCAAACATTTTATAGTTTATATAATAAGATGAAAAAAAAAAAGAGATGTAATATATTTCGTGTAAATAGAAAGGTAATTTTCTGTTTAAAAGTAGTTTTAAGAGTGTCCTGAAGGAGGCAGGAAAGCTGCGATCTGTGGGCCAAGTGTGCACAGGCACAGAGCTTTCCTGGCACCATTTAAGAATTTGGCAGACTCTGGGCAACCTATACGACTCTAACTTCCATAGCCCACAGTGCACAGGCATGGAGCTTCTGCTAACACTGGTCAAAACTCTTAAGAAGTTACAACCCTAAGTGTCCTTCAGGATGTAAGGGAGCTGTGATCTGTGATCCCATCTGCAGAAGTCACACAGCTTTCCTGATGCCATTTAAGAACTTTGTCAGACTCTGGGCAGCTTGTGGTACTCTTGTTTGGGTGATTACTGGGAGCCTCAAAAATGCCAAAAAAAAAAAAAAAAAAAAAAAAAAAAAAAAAAAAAAAAAAAAAAAAAAAATGCCAAAACACAGGAGCAAAAGACACTGTCAGTATCCTAGCCCACCCAGAACAAATCCAGGCTACAAATGCATACAAGAACTTGGAAATCACACACTTGAATTCTCTTAAATGATAGCAACTGAAGAAGAGAGGGGCCAGGGAGATGGCTCAGTAGAATAAGAAAGAGAGAAAGAAAGAAAAAAAGAAAGAAAGAAAAGTTCAGCAGGCTGTAGAAGAAATAATCTCTTAGGTCCAAAAAGAAAGGACAATAAAGAATTGCTCAGCACAAGTAACTAAGACATAGATGGAAAAATAGAGAAGGATAGAAAAATGATGGAAACACTGAAGGAACAATACAGGAAAGAATTAGAATGCATGAAACAGATTCAAACAGATATTCAGGATACTAAGAATTAGATTGAAAGCTGGCAAAACCACTTAAATGAAACTAAAGATAGACTTTCAGACCTTAAAGACAGGGTTACAGCTAATGAATGTGAAATAAAAAATCTCTTAAAACTAACAAGGACCCAGGAAATAACTATTCAGCAGCTACAAGATGATGCAAAGAAAACAACATAATAATAGGTGTCAATGAAGCAATGGGAGACAGTACAAATGACCTAAAAAGACTGTTTGCATAAGTACTACCAGAATTTTTTCCAAACACCACAAAAAAACCTGACATACAGAAGTGAGGCATATAGAACTCCACACAGCCATAGTCATTGTAAATCTATACCTAGACACATAACAGTGAAGATCTCAGTAAAAGAATAGAATATCAAAAGCTGCTAGAGAGAAGAAACAGATTATCTACAGTGGAATGCCCATCAGAATCATGACAAATTTCTCTGAGTAAACCGTCAAGTCAAGAAGAGGTTAGAATGAAGTATTTCAGGTCCAGAGAGAAAATAGCTCCTAACCCAGATTGATGTATCCTACAAAACCATCAAATTCAAATCTAAAATAAGATCTTTTTATGACAGAGCAATTGAAGAAATTCATGAGCACCAAACCAGCCCTACAAAGTATACTGACAGGTATTCAAAGATGGAATCACAGATTTGACAACAGAAAGGAACCACTAAATAGAGCAAGTGATTAAAAAGAGAGAAAAATTATGGAACCTATAACAGGAAAATAACATGAGAAAGATATGCCAGTACATATCAGTTATAACTGTCACTGTAAACGGCCTCAATTCAGCAATTGAAAGAAACAGACTAGCAGAATGGATTAAGAAACAAAATCCAACGATATGCTGCATACAAGAAACACATTTAACTCAAAGGAAATTCACAGACTAAAAGTGAAAGGATGGAAAACAATCCTCTATGCCACAAGAAATCACAAAAAAGCAGGGGTAGTCATCTTGGTTTCTGACAAGATCAACTTGACATCAAAAATTGTCTAAAGAGATGAAGAAGGTCAGTACATGTTTGTTAAAGGAAAACTACAAGAGGAAGATATAACATTAATAAATATTAACACACTCAGTGTAGGCGCACCAAGCTACATAAGACAAATTATAATAGGCATGAAAAATCAAATGGGTGTAATACAATAGCAGTGGGGGACTTTAACATGCCACTGTCACAAAGAAACATCAACTATGCAAAAATTCAGCAAGGAAATAACAAGCTAAACTAAACCAAACTTATGAAGAAATTGACTTGGTAGGCTTTTATAGAGTGTTTTACTCAGCAACAGCAGCATGCACACTCTTCCCAGCTACACACAGGATATTCCCCAAAATAGAACATACACTAGCACACAGAGTACTGAGAAGTAAATGCGAAGTAATTGAAATTATCTCATGTGTACAATCTGATAAAAGTGCAATAAAACTGGAAATTATTGACAAAAGAAAGTACAAAAACACATGGAAATTAAATTGCAGTGTCCTAAACAACCAGTGGATCACAGAAACAAAAAGTATTTACAGTCAAATTAAATTGCAGATAAAAGTTACTGAAATCTGTGGAATAAGCGCTGAAAGCTGTCTTAAAAGGCAGATCTATAGCTATGGATTTGCACATTAGGAAAACAGAACAATCTCAAATAAATTATCTCACAGTGCCCTGAAAGCTCCTAGAAAGAGAAGAGCAAGTCAAGTCCAAAGCCCAAAGATGGCAGGATATTATAAAGATTAGAGCAGAAATTAATGTATTAGAGATTAAAATAATATAAACAATAAATGAATCAAAGTATTGGTTCTTTGAAAGAATAAATAAAATTGATAAACCTCTAGCCAACCTAATAAAAAAATGAAAGAAAAAACCCAAATTCATGCAATAAAGAATGAAAAGGGTTTGACAGACCCTAGAGAAACTCAGAGAATCACCAATACTTCTAAATTCTTTACTCTCAGAGGATGGAAAACACAGAGGAAATGGACAGTTTCCTATATACATATGGCATGCCAAAGCTGAGTGAAGATATACAAACTCTGAATAACTCAATGACAAGAAACAAAACTGAAAATATAATAAACATACTAACAAAAACAAAACCCAGGTCCCAATGGATTCATAGCAGAATTATGCAAGAAATTTAGAGAAGATTTAATGCCAACTTTCCTCAAACTCTTCACTGAAATTGAAAGAGAAGCACTTCTCCTAGACTCTTTCCTGGAGCCAAATATTACACTCTAAAACCAGATAAAGATCCATCTAAAAAAGAGAACTACAGTTCAATCTCTCTAATGAATATAGATGCAAAAATTCTCTATAAATTACTAGCAAACAGAATGCAGCAATCATCAAGAAAATTATACATTATGATCAAGTAGTATTCTTTCCAGGAATTCAGGGATGGTTCAACATATGCAGATCCATAGATGTAATAGAACACATCAATAGAACCAAGAAAATAAATCACATGAGCATCTGAATAGATCCAGGAAAAGCTTTTGACAAAGTCCAACACTCATTTATGATAAAAACCCTACCAAGAATTGGAATAGATGGTCTATAACTCAACTTGATAAAAGCTATCTATGAAAAACCCAACAGCCAACATCATACTAAATGGGCAAAAAGTGAAGGCCTTCACTTTAAAATCAGGAACAAGACAAGGATGTCTACTGTTTCCACTCTTATTCAGTGTAGTTCTGGAAACATTAGCCAGCTCAGTTAGACAAGAACAAGAACTAAGGATTGGAAATGAAATCATTATTTGCAAATGACATAATACTCTACCTATTGGATCTCGAGTTACTCCACCAAGAGTCTTGCAGATTTAGTCACCAAATTTAATAATCTAGCAGGATACAAAGTCAGCACCCAAAAATCAGTAGCATTTTTGTATAAAAACAATGAATGTACTGAAAGAGAAATTAGGGAAACCATACCTTTCACCATAATATAAAAAAAAAAAAACAAAAATAAAACGGAGTACTTAGGAATCAGTCTCACAAAGGATGTAAAATATTTATGCAGTGAAAGTTATGGTATTCTGAGAAAAGAGATTCAGGAGGATTTGAGAAAATTAGAAAATATTGGATGCTCCTGAATAGGAAGAACTAATATTGTGAAAATGGCTGTACTCCCAAAATTTTTATGTAGATTCAATGCAGTCCTGATTAAAATGCCATCAGTATACCTCACAGAGCTAGAGAAAACTTTCCTCAAGTTCATTTGGAACCAGAAGAGACCCAGAATATCAAAAGCAATCCTGAGCAATAAAGGAAAGGCAGGACGTATCACAATCCTTGATCAGAAGTTATAGTGTAGGGGTACTGTGATAAAATCAGCATGGTACTGGTATAGAGACAGACCTGAGGATCAGTGGAACAGATTAGAAGATGCAGACACAACTGCAAACCCACTCAGCCATCTTATCTTTGAGATAGAGGCCAAAGTTGCTTACTAGGAGAAAGATAGGCTCTTTAATAAATGGTGCTGCAAAACCTTGATTTCCCTGTGCCAAAGGGAAAAACTAAATCCTGTGCCATTCACAAAGCTACATTTAAAATGGATCAAATATTTAAATATTAAAACAGAAACACTAATCATTTGGAGGCAAATGTAGGTAGCAATCTTAAAGACATTGGGGTAGGTAGAGAGGTCATGAACAAAACCTAAATTGAACAGGAAATACTTCAAAGAACAAACAGCTAGGATCTCATCTTTTTGAAAAGTTTCTGCACTTCAAACTAAATCTCCAATGGTTAAAAAGGAAATCAATACAATGGGAAAAAGTTATAGCTGATTGCTCTTCCATCAAAGATCTATCTAGAACATACTAATAATTAAAAAACAAATCTATCCCTCCAAATTCAAAGACCCAATCCAAAAATTGGCATCTGAGATGAACATACACTTCTCAGAGGATATAATGGCAAATAAATGTATGAAAAGATGTTCAACATCATTGGTCATTCAGAAATGTGAATTAAAACTTCTCGTCCCAGCAAGAATGGCTAATATGAGGTCAGCCAATAACAAATGCAGGAACCGCCTGTGGGGAAAGCGAAATCCTTCTGCACTGTTGGTGGGTGTGCATAGTGGTACAACCATTATGGAAATCAGTGTAGAGATTCCTTCAAAATCTAGGATTGGAGATCTCTTAAAGCCAGCTATTCCCCCATTGGGTATTTTTCAAAAAAGAAAAACTGAAAACCTCACATCACTGTGATATTTTTTTACACTTGTTTATAGCAACACAATTTGTCACAGCTAAATCCTGGAAGCTACCCAGACATCTACTGAATAAATAATGATAAAGAAGGTGGGGTATTTTTATATAATGGAGTATTAGCTATAAAACAGGATATATTTGAGTCTTGTTGGTAATTGGATGCAACTGGAGGACATACTCTTCACTGAAATAAATCAGACCTGCATGTGGAAACATTGTATTGTCTCCATAGTGTGAGAACCTGAAAGAGAAAAATGGAATCTGAAGGGTACAACAGATACTGGGAAAAGGGAATGAACTTATTCAAAAGGAAAGAGTTTCTGAGTAGAGGAGGACAGAAGAGGGAATGGAGAGAAGAGATTTATCTATATATAGAAGCAGAATGCTTTAGAAAAGTCTACTGTCAATTTCTATTTTATGGAAAGCAGTTAATGCTTTTTTTATGTCCTTTTTTCAGTTGGTTTCTACTTTTTCTCTTCTTAATTTCTTTAAACATTTCCGTATTTTCTTTTTCTTCCAATTTTCATGCGCATATCTGCAATTATGAATAACTGGTTGGAAAAGAATACTATGTATTATAACAAATACTGTAAAATTCATATTACTTTATTAAATGAAAATCTGTTATCACTTATAATTTTTTTCTTTTTTAATTCTAATCAGTAGTGTTTAAAAAAATAAATGTAGCTTTAAGTATGTAGTTCAGGATCTTCAATGTATGTGAGTTTCATAGAAAATTCAATTTTCATTGAGCTAATGAGGGAATATTCTGAGTACTAAGGGGAACTCAAAAAGAGAAGCTAGGATAATCATAAGTATTTATGGAGGAAGAACAACTGAAAGTAAAAATGTCATAGTTTACTGAAAAATGTTGGTTAAGGAATTGCTTTCTTTTATCTTTGATGGAAAGAGGCAACATTAAAAGTTCTTTACAGGTTTAGGTAAATTTTGGTTTGAACCTTTAAATGATTAAACATGCTATTTTAGTTTTATTTTAGCTTTAAAATGATCCTGAAACAAGTTTTCTGACTATTTAACTATTTTTTGAATTTACAGAATGTAATTAATACATACATATTTTTTCCAATTACTTCTGTGTTTCTTTTTCTTTTGTTAATTTGGATTTCCCAATTAAGACAGACTTTATTTTTATAGCAGTTTTATAAAGGTATGATAATACATTTTGTTATATTGTATGAACAGTCGTATAATTTTCGTTGACCTTTTCTTCAGTATTCTGGACACAGTGCTTTTCACCTTTAGTATTTGAAGATAAATTTTTGGGATATGCTTAGCAATTGGAAATGGATTTTTGCATGATGCAGACAGTTAAAGTGTGATAAACAATTTGGAGCAAATGTCATTGATGTGTGAGAAGACAAAGATACTAGAGACCATAATGACTGATACAAAAACTATGTGCTTAAAATTGACAGGTACAGTGAAGTAATTGGCTGACAGGTGGTGAGATCTTGATTTCTATAATTCTAACTTTAACTTAATTCCTGTTCTTTGAATTTATTTAGCCTCGTAGAATTCTGAGTCTCTCTAAATTGTATTCAATACAATTGATAATCTCTTGTTATAATATCCAGACTCTAGTTTTCTTCTTTTGTGACAGTAAAGGCAGTAATATAAATTGCAAATAGTGCTAAAATATGCTGCCTACCAAAGAGTGTTTGTTTTACTTTCATTTTAAGTACCTATTTAACCTTTCTTATTGTTGGAAAGTTCTGTTCTTCAAACAGAATTTTAAGAAAGTAAATATTATCCAGTTGCTCCAGACCCGCACAAGCCCTGCAAGTGTGTGAGAGAGCTTCTGCATTCCTCTGCACCCACTAGATCTCTCCGGACCAAGACCAAGCCTGCCTTGTGAATGAGAACTTTCGCCATGCTCTTGGGACTCCTCCAGACCTGCCGAAGCCCAGGCCCTGGGAATGTGTGGGAGAGCTTTTGTGCTCCCCTTTGCCCACAGGATCTCTCCGGACTGACCTCAGGTCTGCTGCATGAGTGAGAACTTTCACCATGATCTTGGGACCCCTGCAGCCCTGCAGAGCCAGCCCAAGCCTGCCTTGTGGGTGAGAACTTCCACCACAGTCTCAGGACCCCTCCAGACCCACCTAGGCCCAGGTGCAATGAGTGTGTGGGAGAGCTTCTGAGCTCTCCAGCGCTCCCTAGACCCCTCTAGAACCAGTCATGCCTGGCATATAGGGCTTGAGTGAAACTCTACAGCTGAAGACCCTGCAGAGAGACTAGGAGCCAAAACCACCTAGCTAATCCAGGAGCAGAACATCTTGCCAGAGGGGCCCAACAGGTTCACCTCCAAGGGCTACAGCAGTAAGGACCTAAACTCAGTGGCCAGACCCAGCCCAGGCACAACTGCATGAATTCAAACTTAGTAGACCTGCACCTGAATTTTAGTAGGTGCTAAGGTTATAACTGCACCAAAGCTCTACACCAAAGATCAGAGGACAGTTCTATACAAAATGACAAAGAGAAGGACCAAAATGCAATCTGGGGTACAGAGCCCACCCAGAAGAAGTGCAGAGGAAATTAGCACATCTTAAATGTCTGAATTAATAGTGTCTAAGTAAAGAAATAACAGCAGGGGCAAAACAAAAAAAAAAAAAAAAAGCAGGTAAATAACATGTCGATAGTAAATCAGTACATCTCAACTATAACCATTAATGTAAATGGACTCAATTCACCAATTAAAAGAAACAGATTGGTACAGTGACTTAGGAAACACAATGCAACATATGCTATATACAAGAAACACACTTAACTCATAAAGAAATTCATAGTATGAAAGGCAGAGGATGTAAAACAGTACTACACACCCCAGCATCTCAGAAAAAAGCAGGGATAGCGATCCTGTTCTCAGACAGTCTCAATGTCAAACCAAGAATGATCAAACGAAATTAAGAAAGCCACTATATACTGGTTAGGGGAAAAATTGGAGGGAAGAGGTAACACTCATAAATGTATACACACCAAACATGGGAGCACCCAACTATATAGGACAAATCTTAGAGGACATAAAAAATCTAGTATCCAAGACCACAATCTCAATAGGAGACCTTAACACCACCTTATCCCAAAAAGATAGGTCAAGCAGACAAAGAATTAAAAAGGAAGTAGCAGAACTGAACCAGAGCTTGGAACAAATGGACCTGGTGGAAATATACAGAATGTCCACCAAACCACAACTGAATACACATTTTTTTCAGCTGCACTTGGGTCATTTTCTAAAATAGACCATATACTGGTCCATAGGTCATGCTTAAGTATATCCAAGAAAACAAAAATTATCCCATGCATATTATCCCATGCATACCACAGTGCAATGAAACTGGAAATAAGCAAGACAAAAAACAGAAAACCCCCATAAATATGTGGAAATTAAACAACACCCTACTCAGCAATCAGTGGGTCACAGATGAAATTAGACAAGAGATTCAACAATATGTATAATTCAATGAAAATTCAAGCACAACTTATCAGAATTTATGGGATGTGATGAAAGCAGTTCTCAGGGAAATTTTTAGCTGTGAACTCATATGTTAGGAAAACAGAACAGGAACTAACAGGAACCTTAATATGACATCTCCGACATCTAGAAAAGGAAGTGCAAACTACACCCAGAGCCAGAAGACAGGAAAAAATCATACACATTAGAGCAGAAATTAATTCAATTGAGAAGAAAACAGTTCAAAGAATTTACAAATCATAAAGTTGGATCTTTGAAAGATTAATAAAATTGATAACCCCTAGCTCACCTCATCAAAAAGAGGAAAGAAAAAATTCAGATATAAGCAATAAGGAATGAAAAGGCTGTTAAGTACGAAAGACACAATGGAAATTCGGAAGTTTGTCAATAGCTACTTTGAGACCTTTACTCTCACAAGTAGAAGACAGAAATGGACAGATGCCTAGAAAGGTACAAATTACCAAAACTGAATCAAGAAGATATAACAACTCTCTCAATAACCCAGTAACAGCCAACGAAGTATGAAATGTAATAAAAACCTGCTAACAGGAGTCCAGGTCCTGATGGATTCACAGCTGATTTCTACAAGAAATTTACAGAAGATATAATCCCTATACTCCTCAAACTTTTCAATGAAATTGAAAAGCAAGCAATCCTCCTAAATCATTCCTAGAGGCAAGTATTATACCTCTAGGTATAATACCAAAACCAGGGAAATGTGCAACTAAAAAAAGAACTACAGGCCTGTCTCCCTCATGAACATAGAAGTTAAAATCCTCAGTAAAATCCTAGCAAATGGAATTCAGGAAATCATCAAGAAGATCATATACCATGACCAGGTAGCATTCATCCCAGGGATGGAAGGATGGTTCAATATTTGAACATCTATAAATGTAATATACTATATTAATAGAGCAAAATCTAAAAACTACATGATCATCTCAATTGATGCAGAAAAGGCTTTTGATAAAGTCAAACACTTGATTATGTTCAAAGTTCTACAGAAATTTGGAATAGAATGCCTCTATTTCAGTTGGTAAAAGCTATCTATGACAATCCAATGGTAATATAATTCTAAATGGGGAAAAATTGAGATCTTTTACTCTCAGATCTAGTACAAGATAGGGATGTCCTCTACTACCTCTCCTATTTAATGTAGTTCTGCAATCATTAGGTAGAGCCATTAGAGAAGAGAGAAAAATAAAAAGAGTAAGGATAGGTAAAGAAGAAGTAAAGTTATTATTTGCAAATCACATGATGCTTTACTTAGAGGACCCAAAACTTCCACCAAGAAGCTACTAGAATTGATACACAAATTCAGTAGCATAGCAGGATACAAAGTAAATAACCAAAAGTCAATAGCATTCCTCTAAACAGATAACCAACACACTGGGAGGGAAATTAGAGAAACAATACGTTTTTCAACAGCACCACAGAAAATGAAATACTTTGGAATTAATCTTGCTAAAGAAGTAAAAATCTATTCAATGAAAATTACAGTACTCTGAATAAAGAGATCATAGAGGATTTCAGAAAATGGAAAGATATTCCCTCCTCCTGGATAGGAGGAGCCAATATTGTGAAGATTTCCATATTCCCTTATCTGATTCTCAGATTTAATGCAATCCCTATCAAAGTACCACCAACGTACCTCCCACAACTAGAGAAATCGTTCCTAAAATTTATTTGGAATAATAAAAGACCTAGAATAGCAAAATCACTCCTGGCCAACAAAGACAAGGCAGGGGGTATTATAATTCCTGACTTGAAATTATATTACAAAGCTACTATGATAAAATTAGCATGGTACTGCCAATGAAATAGACCTGAGGATCAGTGGAATAGATTAGAAGATGCAAAAGCCTCTACACACACAGTGAGCCACCTCATCTTTGACAAAGGGGCCAAACATGCTTGCTTGAAGAAAGATAGCCTGTTTAACAAATGGTGCTAGAACAACAGACTCTCTACATGCCGAAAAGTATAACTTGACCCAGGTCTATCACCATGCACTTAGCTAAAGTCAAAATGGATCAAAGATCTAAACATTGGGGCAAGGGAGATAGCTCAGTAGAATAAGCACTTGCCTGGCAAGCTCAAGGGCCTGAGTTCAATCTCTGGTTCTGCCAAAAAAAAAAAAAAAAAAAAAAAAAAAGATCTAAACATTAAAACAGAAACAGTATCCTGGAACAGTAAGTAGGAGGAACTCTTGAAGACATAGGGGTAGGCAAAGAGTTCATGAACAAAAATCAAAATGCACAGGTAACACTTGAAAGAATTAACAACTATCATCTCCTCTTATTGAGAATTTTTTTGCATGTCAAAAGAAATTACCAACAAAGTGAAAAGACAACCCACCAATTTGGAAAAAAATCTTGACTAATAAGCACTCAAAGGTCTGCTCTTTAGAATTTATAAAAAACCAAAGAGCCCGAAGGCCCCAAAATGTAAAGACCCAATCCAGAAATGGGCATTTGAGATGAACACACACTTCTCAGAGGAAGAAATTAAAGAAGCGAATAAATATATGAAAAAATGCTCCACATCAGTAGCTATCCATGAAATGCAAATTAAAACAACACTGAGATACTATCTTACCCCAGAAAGAATGACTGTCATGAACAAATCAACAACAAATGTTGGAGAGGTTGTGGGGAAAGGGAACACTTCTCCCCTGTTGGTGGGACCATTATGAAAATCAATGTGGAGACTCTTTAAAAATCTAAGACTGGAAATCCTACTCAAACCATCTATCCCTCTACTGGTAGTTTTCCCGGAGGACCTGAAAACTTCATATCATAGTCATATATGTGTACCTGTGTTTATATCAGTACAGTTTGTAATAGTCAAATCTTGAAGACAACCAAGATGCCTTTCACCTGAGGAATGGATGAAAACGTGGTATTTTTATACAGTGGAGTATTACTCAGCTATAAAGAATGATAAACTTGAATCATTTATATTTAAGTGGATGCCGCTTGAAGATATACGTAAAATAAACTACCTCCACATCTTTAAGTATTATATGGTCTTCCTAGTACAAGAGCCCAAAAGAAGAAATACAAATAGAAAGGTACAACACAATTAAAAGGAAAGCAAGAACTTGAGAATTAGGCAATGAGGAGAGGACCAAGAGAAAATCTGAGAAAATATGACAGGGGTAAAGCCCTACATTTGTACACAAAAGATAGGTAAGGCAATGAGAAATATCAGCAGGTTTTTGAAACTAGCAGTTAATTGCTAGGATTCTTACCCTGAATAACTATATATGCTGATACCTGTGAACTAAAGAACTGTACTACAAATAGCAATGTGTAATGGTAGGGTCATGGTTGGAATGCCTGTCATTCTGGTCTTCTAAATACATACTGCTAGTCATGCCATAACCAATTATTGCTGTACTTTCTCTCAAGTAAATGTATGTTTTAAAAAAACAAAGGGTAAAAAGTGAAAACAGACAAGAAAAAGAAAAAGTGTCACAGGACTGTTCTGTTATAATGCTGTTATATGGTTAGATTTCTAATTCCCTGTATAAAAATGTCATTGTATATTTATATTGTTTAAAATATTAAAAAAAATTATTCATATCTGTATTGACTTAAAGTTTAACATATCAATATTTGGTGGAAAATACCTGTTCCATGTTATGCCTAATATGTTTGATATTCAGACTATAGGTTAAACTCACCTGCATATGTAGTAGGGTAATATTAAGCTTCTGTTCTGGAGGATTAACAACCCAAGTTCCTGACCAAAAATTAGAGAAAAAGAAGGGCTGCAAGAACAGCCAACATTTTGGCCATAGCCTTTCAAGGTCAATGAAGACTCAGGACATAAGAGAACCTATATTGTAACATCATGCAACTCAGTTGTGTCCCAAATTTTCTGATCAAGGAGATTATTGAGCCACAGGGGAATGTGATCAATGATGTATACTGTGCCCAAGGAGAGTCACATGGAGAGAAAACATTCTCTCCAGCTTTCACAGAGAGGAAATTGGTCAAACAATGGCCGTGATTCATGCATGTGGCTGACACTGACAAAGGATATACGAAATGCAGTACAAGTTTTCAGGACAAATCCTGAGGACACTTCACTGACATTATGAGATATAAAAGTTACATTTCTTGTTATGTCGTTCTTGCTTTATCTTGGTCTTAACCATCTAGCAGAAAGTGTAAATACGAGGTATAAAACGTAAAGCCATATTAATAGGCTGAGCTCTAGAAGGTTCAAGCCTACAACTTCTGACATTGTGAGTCCTATGGATAACCCACTAATATTACAGAGTACTGGATCATATTGGAATATTATGCTGAATTCTGGTACCTACAGTATTTAAAAGATGTTGGAATACCCTTCTCTAATGAAAGCAAAGGAAAAAAGGGGATACAAATGAATGACCATTTTGTATCTATATATTCGTAATAGTATAGATATACAACTACATTCTCTTAATTGAATGGATAGTAAAGATTTTTTCTAATAGTGTTCCTGGACAGGATTCATGTCTGTATCTTGTATAATAAATAACTGCTAAGACTACAATATGCAATGTATTTATTTTTGAAACTATCCTACTAATCTGTTTTGAAACTGTCTCATTATTTGTTTCTCAATACAATTGTTTAAAAAAATATCATGCATATGTGTAAACCGACTTCTGTTTTTATCAACATGATGCTCAGATAAAGGGGAGGGTCGTAAATGAGACTCAAAGCTGTTGCTTTGTAACAAGTATTTTAGTTGACATTGAAGAACATCTTGACTTTTTCTTTTAAAATGTGTTACTGTGTGAAGAAGGAAATCTTGTGTTGCATATTTTTTCCTTTCACAGATATCTGAATAGCCCATATTTAGTCCCAATTAATATGCTTTTTAACAATTTTGAAAAGCTACTACAAATGTAAACATAAATTTGAATTAGAGCAGAAGTACATAGATGAGTGTTAGGGTGATAGCTCGGCAATCTAAGTGCCTGTCTGGCAAGCACAATTCCATCCCCAGTATCACGTGCTATAGTTTGCCAGGAACCTGGGGCTTACCAAGTTGGTCACTGAAACCAGGTTTGTGTATACCTGTAATCCCAGCACTGGGGAGGCTGAGACAGGAGGAGATTCACTACAAGTCTGAATTGTGTATTGAGACCCTATACCAAATGAATAAAGAAAAATTTTAAAAAATGTATGAGTAAACCTGAGTCAGTTCTAAATTTGTAATTTAAAAAATCTTCCTTTAATGCTTTTAGATTACTGTATGTGGGAACTAATGTTGATTGTAGCCATTAGCCGAATCCAAAGCCATATAGTGAATATTTTAAATCTATTAGTAGAAAAGCTAACTTGGTAGATTTTTTTGAGGAAACATAGAACTGTAATGAAGTGTCAGTTTGGGTCGTGTATATGTGTGTTTGGAAGGAGTGTGGGAAAACATGAGCGCCATGTAATAAAAGTTTTTTTTACAGTGTGTACATATTTGAAATATGTGCAAGTTTTAATGTATTCTAATTATACAATCTGAACAATCTAGACTTTGTAATACTTTTGTGGCAAATGCATCAAAGTAGATTTGGAAAAGTAGGTGGTAGATCTCACATATCCTCTGGCCTTGGTCATCTGTGTTTTGTGAGAATGACTGGGATTGCAGTTGCTGTTTTTTGACACAAGATGGTGGTGCTCACTTGAAATGTTTTGTGAGACCAGGCTTGCAGGCTTATCCAGAGGAAGAGCAGCTTAAGGAAATCGTTAGAGCTAGCTTTCCAGTAAAAAAAAAAATGGTAGCTCATATTTATTTATGTGTGTTCTCAGTAATAATTTAAATTTAAGTATAGGTTTATCTGAGTTGGAAGCATTAGGTAAAACAAAAGTTGAATAGTGAATGATTGGTTATTAGATGTACACTGTATACATCACTGAGTGGTTTAAGCATGATTGAATTGAATCTAGTCAAGTATAAGCAGTTTATATGTATTTTACACAATATCAGGGTCTCTAATATAAATGAATTAATTGTGCAAGGTTAGTAGTGCTATTTGTGTATGTGTTGTCAAAAACTGTGATGTGTGATTAACCATAGTAGCAGGCTTATTTATGGTTTGAAGTGAAGCTATTAGTATTTTTATTTTTTAAAATAAAATTCTGTTATATAATTAAACATATATGTTCACCATACTACCCAGCATTTCTGCTGCCTATATATTTACCCAAGAAAAAAGAAAATATTTTTGTATACGAAGAACTTTATATAAGCAGCTTTTTTCAAATCATCTGTACAACTCAAATATCCAACGCTTAAATAGATAAACTGTGACATGGCCATATTATGAAATATTACTCAAGACATAAAAAGAAACAGATTACTTACATTACTACCTTTTACATATGTAAAAGGTAGATGTATCTCAGTAGTATTACACTAAGAAACCAAACAAAAAGGGCTACCTTAGTATATTTTCTTCATTTCTTTTTTTATGATATTGTAGAAGAGGTAAGGCTGGAGAATCAGAAATTAGAACTGGGAGCCTAAGAGATTTCACCACAAAGTCGCATGAAGAATTTTTGGGCCATGAGGGAGATAGACTGTAGTTTTTTTTTGTTTTATTTGGTTTTTTTTGTGGTGGTGATATCCTCCTCTCCTCTACTTCTCTTTTCCACCTTACCCCCTCTTTCTGTTTCTCTAACCCTCTAACTTTTTAACTATAGAAAATGAATTTTGTAGTATATATAGTTCAAACTTGACCATTGTTAAAACACATTTGAAAAATAATTTTTAATGAGAAATGCAAAGGAAGATGTCCCCTTTATAATAAATAGTACTTTTTCCTATTTAAAGATCAAGTATTGTGCTTCTCAGCTCTTTTCCTAGTCTTTGATTATCTTGTGATAAACTTCATGATACTGTTGACTCATTAGGATCAAAAATACCTCAGAAAAGAAGGCATTCAGGGAAGAAGTAAGTGAAATTTTAGTGCTGGAAGGTTCTTTTTTAAAATGTCTTTTTGAGACAGGGTCTCATTGTGCAGTTCAAGCTACACTCACTTTAGCCTTTGAAATTGAAGCAGTACTTCTGTTTCAGCCTCCCAAATGTTGGGATTATAGGCTAGAGCCACTACAGTCAGCATACTGGAAAGGTTCTTAGAGAATTTTTTTTTTCTTTCTTCTTTTTTTGCAGTTTTTTACTAAAACACAAATAAACATGCACACAGGCCATCCACTTGTTTTCTTTGCTGCACAGCCTGGCTTGGGATTGGTGACTCAGATGGCTAGCTGAGCTGCTCTTTCCATGATGGCCTTGCAGCTCATAGAGGAGACGTGAGCAATCTCTGCACAGTAAGACTTATTGCAGCACCTCCAGCTCCTTAACATTGTGCACCAGCAGGAACTTCAAAAAGCTACTGGGTAGTATGTGCTTTGTCTTTTTGTTGTTTCTTCCCCTATGTTGGGCATCAAGATCTGGCCCTTGATCCTCCTCCATACACTGCTGTTGATGCCTCTGGGTTTCTGCCAGTTTTGCTTAATTTTGATGCCGGATGAACTTCTTGGTCCTCTTTTTGACGATCGTGGACTTCATGAAGGGGCTGAGGGCTGCCATCGTGCCAAGTGGGATATGGCTGCCGAGAATTTTTTGTCTTAATAAAATTTTTTTCTGGCAAATGAGAGATTTCCCAAATCATTTAGAGAAGTTAGTCAATAATGAAAGTCAGTTTAATTGTTAAATATATGTTACAGAAAGTTTTTTTTTCATTGTATTAAAATCTAAGATTACAAAATTATACTTTTCTTTTTTGTTTTTAATGATATACTTTTTATTTCCTAGAGAAGACAGTGGAGGTAAACCAGAACAGTGTCTTGGACAGTCATGTTTAACATCGCATAATAGTTTCCACCTCTTACAACTTTTTAGTCTGTTAAGCCAGTACAATTTATGACCTAAAAGTTACATTATTTTCCATTTAGTACTGGTTGATTGAGCCCAGGCCCTTTGCACTGAGCTATATCTACAGCCCCATTTGCCTTTTTTCTTTAAGTTACTGAGTTGCCTAGACTGGGTTTAAACTTTTTAAACTGGGTTTAAATGTTAGACCTTACTACTGTACCTGCATCAGAATACAGTACTTGAAGACAGATTTGTTCAAAATTATGTTTTTTAATGTAAAAGACAACAATAGCCAATTATAATGCTCATGCTTTTTGGAAATTTGAGCCTTTTTTCTGCTATCTACATTAAAGTGCAAAGTAGAATTTTCTGAATGGGATGAAAAACAAGAGGGGTAATATGTTTAAGTAGAAGAGTTAAAAATGCTAATGTTTGGGGAAACTGAGAAAAATATTTATGATAGGTTTGAATTTTTTAAAAGGTTCTCTCTTTAATACCTTCTAGTTAAGTTTAATAATTCAGTGTTTTTCCTCATTGATGAGACATGTGTTTTTGGAGGAAAGTGAAAGCTTGGCATTTCAGTGAGATTAATAACTTTGTGAAGTTTATTCTTAATATCTATAAAGTATTTTAAATTATATTTTAGTATTTTGTTTCTTTGCTATTTCATTCATAAACCAGGGTTTACTCTGTGGTGTCTTTGTTTAACTAGATGACTTAAATTAAGAGAAAAACCAAAGGAATCAAAGATGAGCGAAGGGAAAAGGTAGAGGTAAGGTATAAGTGTATGTGGGTTGTATTTATGTATTTTTGTTTCTTAGACAAAATTGATAAAGTGTTAAGAAGTAGGTTTTTTAATATAGGAAAATTAAACAAGACTTGAGAAAATTAACTGATATTAAAAACATAGGAGATTAGAAAATTGTACTGTCTGCCTCTTTTTATAGCTAAATTTTATTGGAACACAGTCACTGACATCCATTTATTTACTTGTTTTTGTATACAGTGATAATACTGAGCCTCTTAGAAGAAAATCATATCAATTATCTGACACTGTAGGTATGCCAGCCTGTTTCTCTAATTCTCTTAATCCCCCCTTTCTACTACTTTTATCATTTTTTCTGTAGAATTTATTAACTTGCAGTATTTATTTACTATCTGCCTGTCCTGCAACAATTATAAACCCCATGAAGTGCTCATAGGTAATAACCAGTAATCTAAAATACATAGAAGCCACCTGCTTAGGCAGAGTGCAGCTGCCAGGGTTGGATCCTGGGCGTGTTGGTGTGTGCCAGTAATCCCAGCACTTGGGAGGCCGATAACAGGAGGATTGCTATGAGTCCAATCTAAGTAGAGAGACCCTGTCCTAAATAATAAAGTACAAAAAGAAAAAAACAGCAACTACATAGTAGCAATTAGTATGGAGACTCACCTTATACATTTTATTAGTGGGTATTGCTTGTGGAAAGCACCAGCTTCTTTTTTTTTATTTCTTTTTCTTTCTTTGTCTCTCTCTCTCTTTTTTTTTTTTTTTTTTTTTTTTTTTTTTTTTTTTTTTTTTTTTTTTTTTTTTTTTTTTTTTTTTTTTTTTTTTTTGTGGTATCAGGGATTGAATTTAGGACCTTGTGCTTGCCAGGCAAGTGCTTATTCTACTGAGCCATGTCCCCATTTTTTATTCATTTGGCACTGACTTTTTCATACTGGCTACAATTTTGTGAGTCAAAATGTAGCTAAATGATTTTGCTGAGTTAGACTGGATAATTTTAAAATGTGTTTTGTATGGTCCTCATTGAAAAACTTATTACTTCCTCTTTTTAATTCCTCACGTTTAGGGGCTGAGGAGACAGCTCAGTAGAATAAGTGCTTGCTTGACAAGCTCAAGGTCCTGAGTTCAATCCCCAGTACCACCACCACCCCAAAAAAATTCCTCACTTGATCATCAGTTTTTTATACTGTACAGGTACTATTTCTTGGGAATGTTTTGGGTAGTTCAGAGACAAACATTGAGTTGAGAAATGCACAGTAAAGATTAAACTTTATGTAAACTGCTCTAATGATCTTTAGCAAGTAATATGGATAGGAATTTAGTCACCATTAAGCCATGTAGGGTGACACAACTTTCCGGGAGGCTGAGGCAAGAGGATCTCAAGTTTGAACCCAATATGAGCAATTTAGTAACTTAGTGAGACCTTGTTTCAAAATCAAAATTTAAGGACTGGGGCAGGGGGATTGATTAGCTTTGGCAGAAAGGTCTTCAGTCCCCAATACTATACCTCTCACTCCAAATCTCCATTAAACAAGGATAATTTTTTGTTATCCATTTATTTCAGTTATACTTGTGACTACATTTAAGCCATAATTTTTTTTTTTTTTTTTTTTTTTTTGCCTGCATAGTTACAGTGTTGGTAAGGAGAGTGGTACTCTGCAGTCAAGTTTCTGTGAATATTTCACATTCACTTGTGTGTCATAAACTTGTATTCTTTCAGACACTGAAACAATCAAGTATTCTGGTAAGCAATAAGAATTTTCTTCATAACAGATGAATAAAAATATAGTCAGACAAAATTAAAATGTGAATATTGAGTACTACAGGTAGATCTACAAAGAATTAATAATGTCTGTATTTCATTGCATAGCTTTTTAGATACATTTTAAGCAAAATATGGAGTACAAAATTGAATACATGAAAAACAAAACTAGTATCCTTGTAACAATTATTACCACTTTTATTTGAAAATTTACAATATACAAGCCACTATATTGTTGCATCATCTGTAATTATTTTAACAACCTGCAAGTTATATTTCTTTTTACATTTCAAGTACAAGAAAATTGGTGCTTGGAGAGATTAAATAGCTTCTATGGTTCAGGAACTAATAACAGAGAAAGTGTTATAGGGACTGGCTTCCTGGCTCTAAATATCTTATTCCGTGTCCTATAGCTTGCCAGTTTTTTATATATTGGCATGATATGCCAGCAAGAGGACTGAAAGCATAAAAGATTATGATGATAAAGACAATAATTTTTAATAAATTTGTAATGAATCTAAAAAAAGATTATAATATATAAGTGTTTTGTGGATAACTAAAATATTGTACACGGTTTTTAAAAGTCATAATAGTTACTATAGTCTGAGAATGTTAACACTATTCATTAATATCAAACATCGTTTTCAATGATTATATGTTGGATAAATATATAACTGGATAGCTAGCTAAGTACATGCATACATACATGCATGCATGCATGCATACCCTATAGAATTTCCTTTTGAGGAATAGTTCTCTTTGTTTTTAGAAACACTGAAAGATTGTTTATTATTGGTATTAACTTCCTATAATTGCCAAAAGAAATTATACTGTATGCTATGGACAAATAAGATAAATACACATATACACACACATAAATTGATGAGTTAAGTGAGTTTTGTTTTATGTGTACCGCAGTTCATGGAGATTAAAATTCAAACAGCGATATAGTGTTTTGAGTTACTTTTAGAGTCTATTGTATTGATACCCTCATAACAACATGATTTGGTGTAAGGAAGTGATATTTTTATTGATTCATATTTTTATGTGTCATATTTATGTTTGGTAAAAATTATGTCTGTCTTCAAGACAGATAGTGATAATACAATCATTTTGTCTGAAGGATTGCCAAAAATACAAAAGGTAGAGGGTAGAAAAATATAGAACAGTGAGATTTTCTGTTTTATCTGATTCGTAAGCATTAACAACTTTCCTTCTGTTTTCAGTGTTTATCCAAGAGTATCTTCAGGACATGGAATCTTTTAAAATCTCTCCTATGTGCTTTATCTTTTAAATATTTTCATTTTTGGCGGTGCTTTTTAAAAATATTTTAATTTTTTGCCAAAGTGAATTTTCTGTATTTTTTTTTATTTTATAGAGTACAAATTAGTATTAAAAACAGAAAACAAATGATACAGAATTTCACTTAACAAAGTAATATGAATTTCATAGTATTTGTTGTAATGCATAGTGTTTTCTTACAACCAGTTATTCATATTTTGAATTTAATTTTGATGAAGTTAGTATCTGTATAAAACCTTAGAATTTTGTTTCTTGGACTTAGAGAATAACTTGAATTTAATTTAAAGTCTTATGTATAATGGCTGCTTGTGCATAGTTTATGACAGTTTAGTATAATTCTGTTACAAGCAGTGATGGGCAGTTGTTCACATATTTACTGTTTCATATATTTATAAGCATTTGATGACTGTGATTGACTTTTTTCTTAAGTACTTGAATTTCAATGAATTAAGGTTCTGGTTTTTTTTCTACTTCAACCTACTATTCACACAGATATGCATTCAAAAAGAAATGGTCTTTCCACAAGCTTTGCTTGAGGTCTTTTATGGGAGGGTGATTTAGATGGATGGAGAGGGTTGCCTGCTTTACTATTTATCATTTTTCCAGACAAATCCATGGAGACAGGCTGCTGATAGACTAGGAGAAAAACAACAAAAACAAGTACAGCTCTTTGGTCTGGAACTGAATTGTATTATCTGTGCTGTCAGCTAGAGCTTTTGCCCACTTACCCAGACAATCTCCATAGGGATTAAAACTTCCCTCTGCATTAGTGATAGCCTTTCGTGTGCTGCATCCTCATATCCAGTAAAAAAAAAAAAAATCTGGCTATAAATAGTTTGTAATGGTTTGCAAAATCCTCACCCATTGAACCTTTAGAGAGAGTGATTGTGCTGATGAATCAAACAGGGCTGTCAATAACTAAAGTACTGCAGAGCACCTGAATTTTACTTTAGTTGCCATATATAGCTCCCATGTCCCCCATCACTAAGTCTGGTGTGAATCACTTGTGTTTTGTCATCTATGTTAAAGTAGGAAGAAAAGCAAGGGTATATACAGTGATAGGTAAACTGGCAGTTCATGGGCATTTCAAAATGTTTCAAAAAGAAATTTGACTTTATGTGAATGTTTAGAGGGACAGAATTAAAGAAACATTAAAAAGAAAATCTTACAGGAAAACTCTGAGACTCACTTGTGTCTCAGGCAGCTAATGCCTGAGCTACCCCCAAATCCTAAAGTTCTTAGTGATTTCTAATAATTGGGCAGTTTTACCTTCTGCCTCCCACTGGACATTTTTGTTTGTCACAACTGAAGTGATACTGTCATTCAATGTGTATAGGCCATAAATATTATGTACCATTCTGTACTGTACAGAAGGAACTGAGCCTTAACAAAACACTTTATCGCCCCAAATCTTAATACTGCCAAGGTTAAGAAACTTTATTTTAAAATGTGCGTTCTTTTTTTTTGACTTTTATATTGGTCAGAGTTTTTCCAAATAGCCAAACTTATGTTTACAGTGTTTCATAGGGACATTGTGTTTTATTTGTTTAAATAGTCAGTGAGGGAGAAAAAAAGGCTTTAGATGCTGATTTGAAGATTTATGGTTGCAGTAAACACAAATGTTCTTGGTAAAGTGTTTATGGAGACAAAAAGGTGATTTTATGATACAGAAAAATGGAAAACAATCTTATTTCATCATAGAAGGATATAGAATTTTTTTTTTCTCTTTCACAAATGTGAAAGGACATTTCTTTGTGGGAAATTGGGTTGTACAAAATTATTTCTATAATGGTGGATAAAATTGTTTGATTAAAAAGAAGTATTCAAAACATCTGAAATTAATTATCTTGCTCAAATATTTAAGAGCCTAGGATTCTGGATTCATTTCTTAGATCTGACTGTGGTAATTTGTCATGTAAGCCTCAGTTAAAGTGGTTATTTTAAATTTGTCTGATGGGTATTTGCTAATTTGTATTTGATGTGTTGACATCAAACTTTTATTAAATGTTAAAAGACTTATCCAGTCTTTAATTACTTGATTGGTGAAGCTCTCATTGTAAGTAGAAGACATTCTTTTGTTCATTTCATAAATGAAATTCTCTGAACTTTTCCTTTCAGCATTTTATGCTCAAAGTATTTGTAGAAGACTGTATATATAACTACACATATATAAACACAAATCACATCTAGAAACTTAGTGGTGGGGAATTTAGGAGCTGATAAAAAGTTCATGTTGCCTCTCAGAAACTTAGATTTAGATTTTGTAAGCCTAACATACCGATAATACATATTATGGTTCATGTAGTTTGTACATGAAGTAGCATATGTAGCCTCTGAACAGTTTCAATAATACTCTATCCATTGTACTAAAAGAAAAACAGATTGAAAAGCACTTGTGATCTTTCATTGCTACTATGTAAAATTTTAATTTTATTTTTAAACAGTTATATGCCATACTTTCTATTCATTAGTTAACTAAATATATGATCTGCTTTCTGTAAAGGAAAGGAGGGGGCAAAAATGTAGTTTAAGATCTATATTCTGTCACCACCAAAGTCTCTTTCTTTTTAAAAAAAATTAAAAGATCAGCCTAGAAACCATGTATAGAGGAAAAAAATTGCATCTCAGAGGGAAATATGAAAAGTTGGTGGCCTCTGAAAGATTGTAGTACATAAATTATTTTAACAGCAGCAGAAAGCAAAGTAATGCATTTCATATATTATCTTGCATACCATATACTCTTTTAATCATTTAAGGAATATTTTGTGAAAACAATATTTTGAGAAGGTAGTGTATAGGATTCAGAAATCAAAAATCTAGAAAGATACATAGTGATATCCTGCTCCCTCTTTTTCTGTTCTCTCATACACACACATATAAAGACCCATCTCTCCCTGAGTTTATAAAATACAGGAAACTGTACAGTCTTGAGTATTTGCTGTCAACATTTAGCTTTGTATCTTGCAATAATTTGTTAATTTTTGACTTTGCATTCAGTATTTTTAAGTTGCATTTTGTTTATTGGTGTATCTATGCTTCCTCTGGTCCCATAAAATACTTAGTAAATACTAATTGGATGGAAATGAAGAAAGAGAAGTAGTATGAAAACTGATTCAGCTGACTCTTGAAATTCATCTAAAAAAAGAAAGTAAATGTTAGATGAGTGAGGATGCCATAATTTTAACCCAAGATGTTTCACATACCATTGCTGATGCATCTAGGAAGTAATGAATTTTGCTCTCCAGTTTCCTAACTTTCTTTTCTTAAAAGTAAAGATTAAAAAAAAAAAAAAAGTGCACAGGGTGGGATTATTTTTAGTTCTTATTTGGCTCTCATTTTTCAACTTTTTTTTCAATCTTGAAAATTGTAATATTTTCTGCCAGAATTAGTGAGGCTAGATGTGCTGGTGCTTAGAAGCTTTGGACCAGATCATAATAATAAAGATTCACTTTAGACAAAACTGTCTTTTTTTTTTTTAAATAATTTTATTGAGAAACAAATAGTAATGAGACAGTTTCAAAATCGATTAGTAGGACAGTTTCAATAATAAAGACATTGCATATTGATGTCTTACTGGTTTGTACAAGATGCAGACATGATATCTTGTCCACAAATACTATTATGTTTTTTATTCATTGAATTAAGAGAATATAGCTGTATATCTATCCTAACTATATTGAATATACAGATACAAAATGGTCATTCATTTATATCCCCTTTTGTTGTTTAGTTTTGTTAGAGAAGAGTATTTCATTGTCATTTAAATATTGTAGGTATGTGAATTCAGCAAAATATTCCAACATAGTGCAGTAGTCCATAATAGTAGTGGGTTGTCCATAGGGCTGACAATGTCAGAAGTCATTGACTTGAGCCTTTTACAGCTCAGCCTATTAATATGGCTTTTCTTTTTTATACCTTGTTTTATACTTTTCTGCTACATGGTTAAGACCAAGATAAAGCAAGGCCTACATAACAAGAAATGTAACTTTTGCATCTGATAAGGTCAATCAAATCCCCTCAGGATTTTTCCTGAACCCTGTACCACAGTTTGTAGATCCTTTGTCAGTGTCAGCCATGTGGATGAGTCATAGCCATTGCTTGACCAATTTGCTCTCTGTGAAAGCCTGAGAGAATGTTTTATCTCCATGTGAGTCTCCTTAGGCACAGTCTACATCACATTCCTCTGAGGCTCAATAATCTCCTTGATCAGAAAATTTAGGACACAACTGAGTTACGATGATACTTTCTTTTGAGGCCTTAATAACAAGATACTTCCTTCTGGTAATCAATAATTTTCATTTTTCCCAAACTTAGCAGAATTTATTTTCAACCCTATCCAACTATTTCATTTGTGTCTTAATTGTGGCAAGAACTGATCAAAGGAATGTAGATGGAGCTCTGCAAATTGGTCACTTCTTTTGAAGAATTAGTCCATATAGCATTTCAGTTTTGACAGTGAGTCATTAATGTAATTTTCATATGCTGAATCTATCTTTGTCTTTTCTGATGTTTTTTGTTTTACCTTTTTCTTTTTTTCCTTGGACTTTTTTTGAGACAGGGTCTTGTTATGCAGTTCAGGCTGGTTTTGAGCTCACTATATAGCCCAGGCTGGTCTTGAATGTACAGTGATCCTGCTTCTGCCTCCTGAGTGCCTGGATTTTACAGGTGTGCACCACCATGCACAGCTCTTAGAAATTCTAAAAAAAATGCTGTAATAATTAAGGACTAATAGGAAAGCTTTAGTCCACTGGTCATATAATTTTATTACTATTAATAAATAAAAGTTATTATTAGCTATTCTTTTAGCTTATATATATACAGTTGATTTTTCTCATTATTTATAGTACCATCATATGCATGGTCCTGTGGCAGTCTTTTTCTTTTTTGCAGTACCAAGGATTGAACTCAGGACCCTGTGCTTGCCAGGCAGGTGCTTATTCTATGGAGCCATCTCCCTGGTCCCTAGCAAGGCAGTCTTGGTGAGTGAGAGTTAGAGGTTTTTCTTTGTTTGTCGTTATTTTTTTTGAGAAAGCATCTCACTGGGGTATGTAGGCAGGTCTTGTATTCACTATGTAGCCCAGTTTGGTCTTGAACTCATGAGAGTGCAAGTGTTAGGATTACAGGCATGCACCACTACACTGATTGAGTGAAGACTATTATTACTGTTATATTTAAGGTACTTGTGTAATTTTCTCATCCAAATAGGCTGTTGAATGTAACTGAGTGTAATTTGACAGGTCTTTTTGTGACCTCTTGGAGTATAATGAACCTTTTTCATTTAAGTTACTAAATGATAAATACTGTCCAGGCTACTGTTTATAAAACTTTTGCTAGAGATTTGCTTTTTTTTTTTTTTTATAGATTATCCTAGATTTAATTTAATATTTCAGTCCTGGCCCTGTGCCCATGTACTGTCCACTTGTTTTTATTTTATGTTTTACTTCCTTACTGATTTCTGTACATCACCTAGTGTTTAACTGTCTCTCTTTCTGCTATGTTTTTGTTTTTATTTTTTATTTTTTGGTACCAGGAATCAAACACAGGTCCTTATTATGCCTGCCACGCAGGCACTTATGCGCCTCTGCTATCTCCCTGGCTCTAGTATTGCTATTTTTGATGTCTAATGCAGTAATAAATAATGAAGGAAGATAGAAAGATTTTTGGTATATTGATAAATTGTCCTCTTTATACTTGATTCTTTCTCTTTGTATTACATTAATCGCTATTAATAAGTAGACATTGGGTAATGTTTTAAATCCATGCTTGTTTATCCATGTTCTACTTGCTGTAAATTAAAAATATGTACATATGAAATTGTCATTATTATATTTTATTGTGTATTTTACCTTCTGAAATTTATTTTTTATTTTTTCATTTTATTTTTTTCAGGGGATGCTTTTGTCAAGGAAAATTATTTTTTAATTGAAAATTGCCTTGGAAAAATGTATTTTATTTTAATATAAATCCAAAACTGCTATTTTTAACACTAAAAGATGTTGAGAATATCTAAAATTAACTATTGTAATAAATTTGTGTAAGCCTAGAGAACAGTATTCAGGAAGAAAGCAATGGTGAATTTTATTTTTTTGAATTTTTTTTTCAGAAACATACAATGTTTTAGATGATCTTTTATCTTTTTTAGGAAATATTTAACATTAATAGTTTCATTATAATATTCAATATTTAGCAGTGAAATAAATGGGCCTAAAGGGCTGGTAAGATACCGCAGCAGACTAAGCACCTGCTTAGGCAGGTACAGGGGCCCATGTTTGATCCCCTGGTACTGAATGCTGTGTTGGCCCTGCCCCAGATGCACTGAGCAAGCCAGAGACCAGTTGTGATGGTGCACACCTATAATCCCAGTGCCAGAGAGCCTGAAAACAAGAGGATCACTAAGAGCCCGAGCTGTGTAGTGCGACCCTGTACAAAACACATTAAGAAATGGGCCTTAACCAAGACAGCTAGTATATTTTGCAGGAAGCATAGTATGTCTTTATTAAACCTGTATATATCCTGATACTTATATCATTTTTAATGGATTTGAGTTTAAAGAGAAAATTGTTTTGTTTTGTCTTTTGGGGACAGAATCATTATTCCATACAGGCTGGCCTTCAGCTCACTTTGTAGCCCAGGGTTGCCTCAAACTCACAGTAATTCTCTTGCCTGATTGCTGGGATTGCAGGTGTGTACTATCATGTCCACTCCAAGAGGAAACTTATGTATTACATTGTTCATGCTCATTTTTAAAAGCTTGCATCACAGTAAAACAAGTATTGAACTGGGATCAGAAGCGTAATAAATGAATTGACGTCTAACTTCAAATACTACACTTTTAATAGATATTCTTTGTAAAGAAATAATAAAATTCGGAAAATATTCTCTGGTTTTGTGTATTAATTTAAAGCCAATAAAGATTAGCCATATGACTTTTCTGAGTTCTTATTACCAGTTTTACCTAGGGCATATGAGTACTGTCTGCTCCTAATTGTATGCTTAATTCCAGATGTCTTTACATGAATAGATTGTGGGAATATTATATATATGTAGCAGTGTCATGGATGGGTCGGCTTTGAAGTTTTTTCAGTGATGGAGTACATAGATTTTTCTAGACAGGTATAGAAAATGAGAAGCCTTGGCTGAGTGGAGCGATCCTTCGGGACTGTACATCTCTATACGAAACTGTATGCTTTAGTAGAAAAAGTGATGTCTAATATTTTGGGTTTCCCCCCAACATACATTCTGCCATTCCTTAGAGAAATGAGGTTGGAAACTGGTTTATAGAGATAATTGAGACCATTTGCCATAAAGTTTCTCACATATACCCATGCTTAACTAAACATAGTTATTCCTTTTACTGTTTTGCTCTCCTTTGCTGTACTCTTAAAAGACCTTTTCTTCTTTTCTGTCACTTTTTAAAATTTTCAACTCTTCTGATCATATATGAAAAAGAAACTTTTGAAGGTACCAATGACTATTACAATTAAACTGGTTTCTTATTTTCTTGAATCCTACAAATTTTATCATGCTGACTGCCTACACCATGAAACTAACTCTATACTATTAGTGCTAATTACAATTTTCCCTTCTGCTATCACTTAATATGATATGAACATTTTGTTTCATGTGAAAACTGTATCACAGTCTAGTCAGACTACCAAGATTTTTTTTTAATGTATTTAATATAGGGTCTCACAACACAGATCGGACATGTAGTGATCCTTCCGTTTTCAGTCTGCTACGCTCTGGGATTACAGGCATGCACCACCATCCCCAGTCTCCAAGTTTGTTTTTTAATTCAAAATATATCTCAATTTCTTTTGCTGTATCCCTGTTGCTATTATAGTTAAGTACTTTTTGAGCATTACTGATATTTTCTCTTAACAGATTTCGGTTTCTTTGCCAGTTTCCTTATCATCCTCCATTTTATTGTCATTCTGTTTCATATACTCTTTCTAAAAGAATGCCTACCAAATTATTATTATTCTATTGTATCAGGGTTTACTAGAGGAATGAATTTATATATACCTCCCTACACACATATATGTATATGGTTATGTTAAGGAATTACTAAGTAGGCTTACAGTGATCACCTATGGAATCAGGTAGAAGACTGCGAAGTAGCTATCTATGCACTGAAGAGAAGAGGAAGGCTGAAGGCTGGAGCTTGCTGCAGAGTCTCATGCAGGTCCATATTAGAAAGCCAAAGGAACCATATTGGAAGGCTGAAGAGTCTGGAGACAGCCTGAAGGAACTGGAGACAGAAATCCAAAGGCAATGGACCAAGTCCACCAAACAAATAAAAATTGAAGATTTCCTTTCTATTTCTTTTTTTTATTGTATCAAGACTACAGTTCTGTTGGTGGGTGCCAGTGGCATCTAACATTGGGATAGGGTCTTCCCAGTTTTCTGCCTACATCTCAATAATTCACAGAGGCATGCAGTTTTACTAATCTGCTAGGCCATTCTTACTAAAGGAAAATTTACATATCACAGTTAACAACCACATCTGCTAAGAAACTTTTATTGTCGCCCTAACTTTGTTTCTTTATTCTGACTTTTTTAGTATTTAGAAGTTGTACTCCTTCTCCATCCTCATACAACACTGAATTATTTTGTTGTGCAGTTATTTAGTTTTCAATGAATTGTTTTCACCCATTTATCTAGGAACTTGTGGCTAAGTGATCAGTGTTTGCTATATATATTATTTTTTCTGAGCTTTTGTTTCCTCTATGACCCCCTACTTTTACTTACTGGTATTACCAGATTACTTTAAAAGTATCTTGAACTCAAAGAGATGAAATAACTTTTGATAACCATAAGATAATAAACATTTTGTAATTATTTGCCCACTCAATGAAAATAATACAAAGAAATACTTAAAAGTCTTTATGTTTTGCAGAGAGCTAATAATGAAACCAGTATCTGAATAGTTACTTTCAAATGATAATATGGTAGTTTTATCAAGTCATCTTTTATCAATACTTATAAAAATTTCAGGAGAGGACAGTCAAACCAAAATTTATTCTGTTGTCCTATGCAAAATTAAACTTTTATTTTACAACATTCTACTCATAACACTGGCTTTACCACCCCTTTGCGAATAAATTTCAGAATTTTTCAGTTAGAAAGGTTTATGAAATTATATTACGTATCTTTAATTTTAGAATGTAGTCTTTGTTTTTAAATGAACTCATACTTTTTACACTATCACTGTATTTTGCTCCAAAGCATCTTTTTTTTTTTTTTTTTTTTTTTTCCAGAACCAGGGATTGAACTCAGGCCCTTGTGCTTGCCAGGAAAGCGCTTATTCCACTGAGCCATCTCCCCAGCCCCATCACTGTATTTTGATGAGTAACAACTTTACATAGACTTTTCCCCCTAAGAAGCATTGTTTCTATTAAATTAGCTTGTATTAAATACTCTCATTCAAAAATGTTAACTTTTAACATGTGAATATGGGAATAATAAATCTTAAAGGCTGTAATCTAATAGTAACTAAAATACAGATTATTTCTTCTAGAACTTTTCTTTTGGTCAGCTGCAAATAAATAGTTGTATGGATTTATAGATATTCTCATTTTCACCTTATTCTCTTTGGAGTTAACCTAATAGTTGTTCAGGGAGACACAGTTGTACTAAAGACTGTTTAATGTATACAGATGGTATTAATGTATTTCCTGTTTTGTGTTAACAATAAGAAGAAAAACTGCCTTTGTAGAAATACTTCACTGACATTCCAGACAAGTATATTCTTGTCTCCTGGTAGGCAGGAAAGAGTGATGTCTTGGAATGTTGTTGCTAAGGAAATCTCACTGTTTTCCATAAATGATACCCCTAAACCTTTTAAGAATATAATTTAAAAATGATAGCTCTCACTGTATTTGCTTTTCCTTTTCCTTCCTTTTATTAATGTTACATGCATTTAGTTCAGAATTGCATTTAATGTGAAAAAGAATCCATTGTTTGAGAAGAAGCATTTTTCTGGTAGTTGCAAAACTGTTGATAGAAATATGATGTTATACATAAAAGTAGCACTTTATAAGTATTTAGCTGAAACTATGGTATTTAAATATCAAAATATTTTTTATAATATTTTGCAGGCTTAAAACATTTCTAAAGTGTCTACTGAACAAATAATTTGGGGAGATTATTTTTAGAATATTAAAAACTAGACTTTTGAATATTTGATATGAGTCATTAAGATACGTAAAATCAGTTTTATAACTTTTAAGTTTGAGTATTCCAATAAAATTTATACATTTATCATGATAGTTAATGATTCACTTGAAGTTGAACTGAAAGTTTTGTTTAGCTACTGATAAAATTATTGTTTGGACCCATAAATGTTTGCTATAATAGAAATTATAGATCAGATCTACACATAATTTTTGGGTTGCTGGTTTATTTTCTTCTTCCTCCTCATTAATTACTTCATGTCGCATGAATTCTCAACTTTAGCCAGTACTTTAAAATTACCTATTTATTTTATTTGGTACAGGGTCTCATTGTGTAGTTTGGACTCATAGTCATTCTTCCGTCTTAGCTTCCTAGGCGCTGAGATTAGGCATGCGCCACTACTCCTGTTTTTGTGGCCTGCATGGCGTGTCCAGGGTTCCAGGGCTGGCACGGCATGTGGTACCAGGAATCAAATCCAGGGCCTTGTGCTTGCCAGACAGGCACTTAGACTGCTGAGTTATCTCCCCAACCCTAACTTTGAAAGCCAGCAAAATGCAGAATGACCCATAAGAATGTCCAGATACTAGATTTCAAGTGTTTCATAATTTTTAAGCTTTGGAAAAGCACTGTATATTTTTTATAATCAGATAGTTCTATTAATTTTTAAATATGCTCTTTGCATATTTGCTCAAAAATATGGACAGTCGTTTTCTTCATATATGCCCATTCTCATAAATCTACTATGAAGAATTTTGAAATACTGAGTGCAGCTTCACTTATGATTCTTTTTTGGCCCATGACGTAAGCTTAGTATGCATGAGGACCCTGGCTTCATTCCCCCGGGCTGGGCCAGGTGGTGGGGAAGAGGAGTTGAGTAGGATAAGTGCTTTTACTTGAGAGCAAATGTTATCTCTGGAGAAAAAGTGTCATACAGGGAGACTTTTTATGACAATATTTATGACAATAGAGCAACTAACTAGTATGGTCTCAGAAACTGAGTCCTTATATCTTTTTGCTGTGGCAAAAAAATATCACTATCATGTCAACTGGGTTCTCATTAAAGTCAGGAGAACTACAGTAATAGCTCCTGTACTCCCTTTATAATCATAACTCATAAATATATTATTTGTATCCCATTGAGATAGGATTCTCTGTTTACTACTTAAAAAAGATAAGAAAAAAGGTCTTTACAGAACTGCTGGAGGATTGTGTGAGGAAATTCATACAGTTTATCGACCTTATCCCAGAGTGAGGCCTTGAGGCAGAATAGTTGTTACTGCTATTTGCAATTGAAAAAAAATCATCAAAATATTACTGACAAATACCAGGTACTTTAAATAACTAAAGGTATCCATATGTTATAGTTTTTGTTTTTTTTTTATCTTTCCTATTTTGAGGCTCTAAATGCCTCCTATACTTGGTTGCCCATATCTTTGAGAAATTCTCTGCAGTTATTTTACTGAATAAGTTTTCTGTGCTTTCATTTTATAACTGTTCTCCCTGGTCTACACTTTCCATAATTTAGTTGTTTTAATGGTATCCTAGGGATGTTTCATGCGTTTTTTTTTTCTTTTACTTCTATATGAATCTGATAATTTATCAGCCTTATCTTCAAGCTGATTTTCTTATACTTAATCTATTCCCTTAGTGAGTCTTTCAATTGAGGTGTTTGGTTTGGTTTGTTGTTACAGTGGTTTGTTTTGTTGTGTTCTTTTTTGGTGTGACACTGTTATAGCATGTGTCTGAATGTATCCCCACAAAGCCTCATATGCTCATATGTGGGACTTTTCAGGGATGAGGGATCTAGTGTGGTGAATATGGATGAAGGTTGGACCACTAAATTAGTCCACTGAAGACCTTCTTAATAAGCAGCCTTCTCTTGATGGTATATTGTGTGATGCTGTTTTATGCAGTGTATAGCATGATTTTATGGACTTCAGGGTGTAATTTTCCTGTGTTGTATTTGGTTGTGATTAGTGAATTTTGATACAAAAGTCTGAAAGACCCATTTTCTCTTAGGTCTCAAACATTATAATAACTCTGGCAGTTCTGGCTAGTGTGGTATAGACAGAGGTATGTATGGGGTACACTTATTCTTCAGTCTTATCAGCTATCTGTAGTTTGAAAAACTAGAGGAGCAACTTGTGTTGGGGTTTCTCTGTGTGTGTTCATTACAATGTTTTTTTGTTTGTTTTCTGTTGTTGCTGTGGAGGTAAAAGTCCAAGAGAGGGCCTTGAAGCTCCATAGCCATTACTACTTGGGATTAGGTTGTCTTTGTATTGAGGGCTTTTATCTCCCCCATTTTTCAAATTGAAGTATCTCCAAGAGTAGAATGGACTGTTTTGGCAGTAATGAAATTCAGTATCTCTCACATGGCTGAAGTGGAACTCAGCAGCATAGTACTGTCCCAGTGTGCTGCTACTAGAGGTGCATGCTCAATCCTTCATTAGCACAAAACAGCCACAATGAAACAAAACACAATAAAAGCCATACAGAAATAAAGCATAAAGTAAAATAATAATAATAATCACCTTAGTTCCAGTAAGTGTGAAAAAAAAGGAGATAAAAATTCTGAAAATAAAAATTATGTTTCAAAAGAAAGACGTTAAGAAAAACCAGGAAGAAAAGTAAAATGGAAAGGAAAAACATTTTTAAAAAATTATGAAAGTAAAATAAAGGGGGAATGATAGGACAAAGGTTAAAGAAAGGAGAAAAGAGAAAAATGCCATTAAAGAATGAAAGACTAAGATAAAGTAACAAGCATGATGAGAAATAAAAAATATTTTTTAGAGAAGTAATAGATGGTGGGGGGTGTGTGGCTATACATGTCCAAAAATTTCTCTTAGCCAAGATACTTAGAAACTGTTTTCTCTCATTTCTCTTAGGTTGGAATCCACCAGGGACTAAGGGGCAACATATAGACCAAAGTCCAAAGCTGGACTTAAAGCCTGTAAAGCCTGGATTTCTACTATTAGACTTAATGGAGTCTGTTACTGTATGAGTGGTGTGCATTGTCCAGCTTGTCTCATGCTTGTAGCATGAGGCTCCCCATCCCAGCCTGAGAACCAGTGCTAAAGTCTCCAGTTGCTCTATGCCACTAATGTGTTACCTTCTTGATTATTTTGTGCTATTTAAAGTTTCACTCTTTTTTTTTTATTGACTCACAGAGTTCTTCCTTGATTTTTGTCCTTGAAATATAGTATAATATAAAAATAATATACTTGCCCTGAGAAAGCAACTGATACTGGGCAGGTGTCGTGCCTGTAATCCCAGCTCTTGGGAGGCTATAAATAGGAGAATCACTATGAGTCCGATCTAATGGTGAGACCTGAACACCCTATATACCCTTCCCTAAAATACAGGGGGAAAAAATTATGTAATTTATAATTATACTTCACTTTGATAAAATATTTTGTCTTAATTTTTGTTTTCTAAGTTTCATTTCCTAGAAGAAACATATCTATTCAGGCCTTTGGCATTTAATAGTTACTGAGAATACTAGAAAAATAGATGGGATATATTATAATGGGACCTCCAATAAAGTATGATAAATCCTATGGTAGGAAAAGTACAGGTAACTCCAACAAAAAGAGTAAAGAAAACACTAAAACAAGATTTGGAGACAAGGAATTGAATTACCTCATAAAGAGTACTAGATATAATGGGGTGAAAAGGAAATTGGATATTTCAGAAAAAGAGTAATGTTATGTAGAAAAGTTAAAATGGAGAGAATATATAATCTGTAATTTAGTGTTGCTAGGGCTCAGAGCGAAAAATGAGAGCAATAGAATGAGTTAGAGAAAAATCTGTAGCCTAATTATCAGAGGCTTTTCTTTTCTTTTTTTTTTTTTTTTTTTTTTGTATTTTAGGGAAGGGTCTACAGGGTGTTCAGAGTCTCACTGCTAGGTTGGACTCATGATTAGCCTGCTTATAGCCTCCCATAAGCTAGGGTTACAAGCGCACATCACCAGGCCCAGTCTTAGTTGCTCTCTCAGTGTGCCCTGGGGGTGGGGCTGGCACTGCAGGCCAGGGGAATGAGCCTCTAGCCCCTGTGCCTGCTTGCAGGTGTTTTTATCCACTGAGCAATTTAGGGACCCCATATCAGAGGCTCTGACTACCACATAAAAGAAGTTTTTATTTTGTCAGGGATATAAGGATGACTATTGTGGTCAGGGCCTTGCAAGGGGAACAATACAGAACACATAATTTGTAGGATTATCTTATAATAACTCACCTGAAAGGTCACAATCACAGAGAGTACAGTTGGCCTGGGCAGATAGCTCAGTGGAATAAAGCACCTGATTAGGCAGAGTGCAGTGGCTGGGGTTCAGTCCCCAGCATGGTGTGCTGGCCCTATCCCCAGGGCACACTGAAAGCGTGATTGAGACTGGGCATGTTAGTGTATGCCTGTAGTCCCAACACTTCAGAGGCTGAAAACAGGAGAATCACTATGAGTCTGATCTACGTAGTGACACCCTATGTAGACCCTGTAAACCCTGTACAAAAAAAAAAAAAAAAAAAAAAAAAGCAGAGTGCAGGAAATATGTCCGCACACTACAGACCAAAAAATCCAACTGAGGGCCTGAATCTCATGGCAATGTCCTTCATGAGTCCAGCTGAAGACCTAGAGCCTAGAGCAATGCCCCCCATAAGTCCCACTGTGGGCCAAGAGCCTAAGATCATGCCTCATGCAGCCTGTTTCACAGGTCTGTGCTGAGAAAGTGCAGGGGTCTGTGGTGGAAGCTAAGTCTGTCAGAGATGAAGCATCTGTGCTCGAAGGCTGAGGGATCTGCACTGGAGCAATGCCCAGACCTTTCTGAAAGTTGCCAACGCCATCCCCAGCAACAAGGAGGTCCTCAGCTCTTCCAACAGTGAAAATAGCTTGTATCAAGAAAGCTAGCACAATAAGCTTCTCTAGGGTGTTGAACAGGGCACCATCTTCCTCTCTGGAGCCACAGCAGTGCTTGAAGTCAGGACCAGAGCTCCCCCAAAGTGAATTGCAGCCATTCTCAGGGGTAAGAAAATTCTGATCTACTTGAGCAGTGAGAATAGCTGAGTTCATGAGGAAAGCCAAAATGACAAGCTCTTCCAGGAGAATTAGCACCTCTTTTTCTCCAGTTCTGCCTCTTATGCAGCTGACAGTCATCCTCAGGTAGGCCCCCCACAACCAGCACCACCTTGGCACAGTTCAGTTGATCATTAGTTGTCAATCCACCACAACTATTAACTTTTTAAGTCAAAAATGATATAGAGGCTTGGAATAAGGCAAGCAAAAGGGCCTTGGTTGTACAAAAAAAAAAAAAAAAGTGACAATCAAATTCCTGTTTTAAGAGGTTTCAGTTATAACAAAATTATGGAGAGTGGGGATTAGTTGGTAAGAATTACTCTTGAGCAACCTAGGAAGAGTTGAAGACCTAAATTAGGGAGTAGTGAAAGTGGGACAAAAGCTCAAGAGTCTTACAAAAATGATTAGGGTAAAAAGTATTTTGAATTTTGTAATTTTCTGAGTTTTTTAGTATATTTGCATACTTACTATGAGATCCCTAAACAAAATATTTATATTTCTTTCATGTGTCCCTTATTAACATCCTGAAGGTAATTTTATATAGTATCTTTTGTGTACTTGTGACAAGTACAGTGTTGTGGCATTGTATCAGTGCTCAAAAAGTTTCAGAGTTTGGATTTTGGATTTTCAGATTAGGAATGCTCAACAGTACTCAAGAGCTTCTTAGAAGTAGAATGACTGAGACTTAGAGCATGGATGGGACCTAGCCCTGTTTCTGTTTGGACAGAGCCTATAACATGGGATACCTTGTCCAAAAAGGCTACCTGTTGGCCTAATGCAGGTGTCAGTATCTTGTAATCCTTGGTAGTTTTTTTTTAGCAAGAGACCTCACATTTTTCTTTTGTGCTTCATCTTGCAAATCATATGGTCTTAGTTTTGAGAACTGCTTGGGTAGTGGTGTGTTTCAGTTGGAGAGGGAAAACAAGAGTATATTTCTGTGGAAAAAATAAAGAGCTCTATACTGAAGATATTGTAGTTTACCATACTTTACTATTACTAATTATTAGTATTAGTGATTAGAGCTTACTTTGGTACTTTTCTGTCATTGCTGGGACAAAACACCTAACACCCAAATTTAAGGAAGGAAAGCTTTATTTAGCTCATTGTTTGTTGGTTTTCAGTCCATAATCAACTGGCTGTAAGGCAGAGTGGCACATGGCAGAGGGCAGCAGTTCATGTTGGTGGAAAATTGCAGAAGAACAAGAGCAAAAAGAGGTATGGGCCACAGCAGAGAGCAGGTCTGTCTTCCTTCCTTATATTGTATTCAGGCTATCTGTCCCAAGATGGGTGTAATACTTAAACCCATAATGCTAGCATTGGATCATAATATCACAAATTCTAGAAGACTGTCTGAATGACTGCATGGGTTTGGTTTTTCTTTTTGAGACAGGATTTAACTATGCAGTTTAAACTGGCCTTAAACTCACTTTGTAGTGCAGGCAGACTTCAAATTTATAGTATTCTCCCTGCATCAGGCTCCCAAGAACTGGAATTATGGGCTTGTGCTACCATGCCTAGCTCCCTTTGTCTATTTTAAATTAATATTATTTTGCTGTTCAGGAAATACATAAATTTCTTACATATTTTGGATGTTAACCCCTTATTTATTTGATTGCAGTTATTTTTTCCCCGTTTTCAAACTTTATTTGAAGTTTATTTATACAACTCACTTCTAGTCCTAGGCTAGAATTTGAGAATCCATAATCCTAAAGAATATCTGGAAAGGGCTGATGGTCTGGGTATTCTCTGTTTTAAAAAGATTGTCAAATAGTTGGTATGGACAGGAAGTTTTAAGAAATACCTAGCTGGAGAATGGTTGAAATGTGCAGTGTAACGTAAGGAAAAAGATGGTTAAATTTCAGGGGGACAACCAACTGGTATTCTATCTTAGTTTTCCCTTGCTGAGTCAAAAGTGCCTGACATGCAAAGATAAAAGATGAAATGTTTACTTCAGCTCACGGTTTGTAGAGGTTTCAGGCCATTGTCTGCAGGTTCCAAGGCATGGCAGAGAGGTATTACAGAGGAGGAATAGTCCATGGTGAGCAGATAGGAGGCAGCTGGCCTTTTCTTTCTATCCCAAACTGACTATAAACCTTTTGATGGATGCCACCCAAACGCAGGGTGGGGCCTCTGTTATCTACTTTAATCTCAGATCACACCCTTTATCCACATTCACATATCCTAATCTAGTCACCTTGTCACCTATAGGGAGAGATCTAGATACAAACCATACCACTACCTATAATTATTTGGAAAGTCTCTGAATCTAGTTCAGAGGTACGTTTGAAACAGTGTTAATTTTTCCTTTCTACCCGAGCAATATTTTTTTTCTTGAGGGTAAAACTTTATTGGAAAAAAAAAAAAAAGCTTCTGTCGGAGAGGGACAGAAAGGGGGACTTGAGTGGGTTGCCCGGAAAAGCTGTCTCTTCCAGGGACTTTTATAGTGTAAAGCCATGTGGGGCTAATGTGGAGAGAATGGAAGCTCCCTTAGGTGGACAAGACGTGGGACAAAACTATGATCAACCAGTGGGATTACAAGTACCATTGCTCAGATAAAGTTGATTATGCCCAGGACCAAGTGGGGAAGTGAGTCGTGGAATAAGGAGGCTTGAATACTGGACAGGGTTTCTTCCTGTTGGGGGTTAGATTATGGGACAGGGTCTCTTCCCCTTGGGTTGGGCTAGTGACTCACTTGGGTCTTTTTTAGGTGATGGATACCTATTTAGAATATCAATCCCAGGTGCTATTCTTTTAGCATTTGTTTGGCCTTTAGGTCTGGTTCACAGCAGGAGCATCTGTCCCTCCAATAGTTTGTATTTGTCTTCTGTGTTATCTCCTTCCAGGGCCTGGCCCTGTCTAACTGCCTATAATATTTCTATCTAATTTGTAACGTTCCCCCCTCTGAAGAAGTAACCTGAACTGCCATGAGGTAACTCATGGGCAAAGACCACTCTGGCTTCTTCAGGCCGAAAGGGGTCGTAGTTGTGAACCAGCAGTCAGATATATTCTTCAGAGGTTTTATCTAAAGAACCTCAGTAGACACCAGGCATTTTCATTACAGCTTTCAATCTGGAGAAGACAAAGCCAAAGAAACAATTAAACATGCAAGGGTCAAATATTACAACAGGGTAATTATGAAAAAGACAAGTTAGAACCTTTGTAGGTCCATTAGCAGATATCTCTTAAATGTGGGGTTTAATCCCCTTTTTAATCTTCCACTGCCATTTTGTTTAGTTTCAAACAAACCAGCATTTCCTATTATTACTGGGGCACATGAATTGCCAGAAATAGGGAAAACACCAAGTACCGTCCAGTTGGCAAGAGGGGCCGCTGGCTGTGTAACTACTGATAGGTTCCAAGCAATATATTTTTAAAAGACTCTTGTCATTAAGACATTTTTGTTATGAATACATGTTAAGATCCATATGCAAAAAATCAGACTGGTTACAAATTGTTAAGTAGAATCTTGATAATAGAATAGTATAAAAACATGCTTCTATTTTGTATCAATCTTTTAATAATCATTGTTACTTAGCCTTTATAACACTGTAAGTTATTAGAATTAGATAGTTCAGGCTGGCCAGATAGCGCAGTAGATTAAAGCACCTGCTTAGGCAGGCATAAAGGCTGAGGGTTTCATCCCAAGTGTGTCATGCTAGCTCTGCCCCCAGGGCACACTGAGTCTGGGATTGAGATTGGGATGGGTGGTACTCACCTGTAATCCCAGTGTTTGGGAGGCTGCAAATAGGGCGATCACTGTAAGTCCTATCTATGTAGTGGGATGCTATAAACCCTGTACTAAATACATTAGAGTTCATGGTAATTTGACATAAAAGTAGGGCTACCAGTTCATATACCCTCCCATATAATTGCAAACTTTATAAATAATGGTTTAAAAATAAAAGTGAAGGGACTGGGAGATGGCTGGAATAAGCGCTTCCCTGGCAAGCACAAGGGCTTGAGTTCTATTGCCGGTTCTAGCAAAAAAATAAAAATAAATACATAAATAAATAAATAAAAGTTCTAAAATTTTTTTCTCTTTTAACTGGTGCTTTCTATAACTTGATTTTAACTTGTTTCTTTGCAAGTTGATTTCATTTTGTGTCGAAATTTGTCTTTATTTCTGTATACTATTCATATTCATGTTCACCATGAAGGCTGTGGGGATAATCAACCTTTCATTTTCATCCAGAAATTTCCAGTATAAGCTCTTTAAAATAAATTTGCCATATATGCATATTTGTGTATGCATAAAACTTTTTCAATAAAAAACAATATATTCAGATGTTTAAAATCGTTATCTGTAAGAGTAATATGTATTTGTGGTTGTTACAGTAAGCATGTTTCTCTTGAAATTATTTTTTGAAGTATTATGTTGCATATAATTACTTTTTAGAATAATGTATTATACTTGTTTTTTAATGAAAGTATAAGTCTGCTAATTCTGCTAATGTAAATACAAGTGTAATTATACCAGTGGTCTTTATCTTAAATGCCAGTACATGACCTTTTTTATATAGCTATATATTGTTTTTTGGGAAGTACTTAGCTGGCTCCAACTTGTTGTTGTTGTGCCTGCTAACTGTGAAATCTTTGACAGTTATTGTGGAATAATTATAATCATGTCCATATCTCCAGTAAAATTTCATCAGTACAGCGGAATATGTGTGGCAGATTTATTCTGTGATAGTAAGTCAACTAAGAGATAGAGTTTGAGATTTACACTTAATTCTGCAATTCTTGTATCTGTTATACTAAAAACTAGAGCTTTTATTAGTTAAGAAAAATACTAATCTTAGTCACAGAATTAAATTATGTGACAATTTTAGGTTTTTCAGGATATTTTCTTACTGAAGCATTTCTTTTTTGTATCTAAACCAAGCCACAAATTTATTTTGTTAATAATTATCAAAGTGTACTGAAAGTAAAAATTCTTACTACTTTTTAAGTACATGTTAGGAATATGTATCTTCTGAGGAAGATAATCATTTTCTATTTGCACTCCTTGAAAGAGATTTAACTTGCTTCTTTCTTATCAGCCAGTTCAGGTGATAGACTGTCTTAATTTGCCAGCATATACTGTGAAGTAAATTTAGCACTAACCATCCCCTTTTTACAAATGAAAAAATCAAAGGACAGAAAGCATTAAGCATCTTGACAGGAAGCAGGCAGTACATCAGTGGAAGGATAATCTAGTTTTTTGGATTGACAATTTTTCCAGATGCTGTAAGAATTACTGAAATGAATGTTTCTGTGATACTGAGTATTGACATTGATGGAAGATTTGGAAAGAATATATCCTCATAATCATCAGTCTGTATCTGTTGGTTTCATTTAACTTTTAATCTCTTCATAGACATGTTTGTCTTTCCCAAGCAAAGTTCAATAAATGTAAGGATAAGCTGTATAGATTACCTACTTCAGTTTATTTACATACTGCATATAACCTGCTTATAGTAACTGTGCTTTCCCTGGCTTTTGTCCTATTCTACTCTGACCCAGGTTATACTTTTACATATTGTGTCCTGCACTATGTGCCAGACATAAGGGAAGTAGTAAATGATTTAGTATGTAGAAAGATCTCAGCTTTATTTGAAAAAGCAGGTTGTCTTGTAAGTTGGATTATTGTAAACCACAGTAATTACAAAGCTCCATAATTATAAAGGATATTTGTTTCCTCCTTTAACCTAAGTGACAAATATGATTAAAAGCAGAAACATTTTCTTCACTGAAGAGGAAAAATATTTTTATACTCAATTTGGAACAAAAGAAAGCTTTAATAAGATGAAAATAAGTCCATATAGAACCTTCCATGTGAGCTTTTCAGATTCCTGGGCACTTGAACACTGTTGTTTAATTATTTGTTAAAATGAATCTAAAGTAATACAAATTTACAAGTAATTCTAAATGTCCCTGATGGGGCCGGGGAGATGGCTCAGTGGAATAAGCACTTCCCTGGCAAGCACAAGGGCCTGAGTTCAATCCGCAGTTCCGCCAAAAAAAAAGAAAAAAGTCCTTGAATTCTTTTGTTTATATATAATGTTTAAAACTGAGTTTTGTTTTCTCATGTTGCTGTGTGGATCTATAGAAAAATTAAAACTATCTTAGATAATATACTGAAAGGATATTATTTTTGTAGCTATAAATAATTTATTTTCTCCTTTGATTCTCTTATAACATATCTACGCTTGATTTCACCCAAAAGGCCGAGAAGCAGTTCTTGTAACATTATGTAGAGAATCCATGAATCTTTAATCATATGGTTTTACTTGGTAGTTATCTTTTTATTTATCTTTAAACGGGAAATTTCAAAGAGGCAGACTTATTCTATTATTGTGCTATCCCTATTGCCTATGTTTTACATATAATGTTTAGCAGATCATTAATAACTTATGACTAATTGTTTTCTTCCTTTACATTATATATCCTCTTATAAGAAAAGAGAGGAATATGAATTTTACAAAGTTAAATATCTACAAAATTAATGCTTAAGTGGTGAGTTATAACAGTTGAATATTAATATTAACAGTTGAAATCTCAAATTAATGAATTTGAACCTCCCGACAATAATAGTAATGACGAAAGTGGAAATATTAACTCTTTTTGAGTATTTGCTGTGTACATAGGGCATATTATCTCACTTAATGTTTCCAACAAGTTTCCAGCAAATATTTTCTCATTAGATGTGGATATTGATACTCAGTGATATATATCATTTGGAGTACTATTCCAAGGAGTAATTTATTTCTTTGATAGTAGAATTGTAATAACTGAAAGCCTATGGAATTTTAATTAAAAAGTTTAATTTCAACATATGATATTCCTTATTCTTGGAATTTTTTTTTCTTTTTTGGCTATTATACAAGGAATACTCTTAATTTGTAACCATACTTTAGAGAGAGTCCAAGTCTAGAAATACCCAACATAATTTATAGTTCCAAAGTGACCATACTTTCAACATGTGTTAAATGTCATCAGAAAAAGACTTTGCTGCCTTTTTTATTTTGTTAATTCTGTTAGAAAGTAACAAAGATTACTGTTAAAAAATATATATATAGTTTCTGAGGATAACAACTTTATGGATTTTGTAATAACAGTAACTGTTCCAGCAGAGTTCAGAATCCTTAGTGTTTTTCATTATGACTTTCTACACTTAATCACATGGTCCCTCTTAGCCCCAATTCTTCAAACAAATGTGGTTTTATATAGTAAGTAAAAGTCAAAGTAGAAATTTATTTTAAAGAGAAAACAATGAAACAAAATTTCAAAATAATATATAGGAGAGTAACAATGCATATTGTTATGTTTAAAGTAGTTGTAGACTAAGATATAAGCATGAAAAACTGACAAAATAATATTAGCATAAACTGTTCTTTTCAATGAACAAAAACAAATTAACAGTGTTACTATCTTAAATATATTGTATATGTATTTTCTTTCTAACTTTTTTTCTCCTTTCCCCCATCCCAGTTTCTCTTTCTTTTAGGACAGTTTCTCCCCAATTCATAATATCTATTTTACATTATGGATCTTACTTATTCTTTCAACGTCTCATACTGTGGACATAATATGATGTTTATACATGCGAGTCTGATTTAGTTCATGTATGAGTATGGTCAGATTGTATCCATTTGCCTATAAAAGTCTCAAGTTTACCTCTCCTTATAGTTGAATACTAATACTTCATTGTATAAAAATACTACATTTTAAACCCATTGTTTAGTTGGATAATTGGTTTGTTTTAAGGAAATTGTAAACTGTTCTGTTATGTACATGGGTGCATATATATCAGTGTAGTATGATGGTTTGAGTTCTTCTGGGAAGATACTCAGAAAAGGAATAGCTAGGTTAAATGGGACTTCTATTTTTTTTTTTTAGGAATTTCCACATTGGTTCGACAGCCCCTTCAGCATTTGTTACTGGTTGATTTCTTGATGATATCCATTTTTTCTGGAGTGAGGTGGAATCTCAGTGTTTTTTCAATTTACTTTTCCCTGATGATCAATGATGCTGAACATATTTTCATATATGTATTCACCATTTGTATCTCTTCATCTAGGAAGTGCATACTCACCTCACTGCTCACTTTTGAATTGGGTCTTTGTGTCTTTTAGGGGGAGTATTTTTTATTTCAATTCTTTGTATGTTTTAGGTATAAATCCTTTTCTAAGTGACAGTTGGCTAAAATTTTTTCAAAATTTGTGGATTTTCTTTTCACTCTATTGATTTCTTTTTATGTACAAAAGCTTTAGTTGATTCTTTGAAGTGTTTCTCATGCAATTTAGGTTTTGTTCATGAATTCGCTGCCTACTCCTATGTCTTCAAGATTTCTATCTACTTTCTCTTCCAGTAGATTTAGTGTTTCTGATTTAATATTTAGATCTTTGATTTTTTTTGTATTTTAGTAAGTGTCTATTAGTACAAACTTTTATTCTCAGTGAACTAAGAGAAAGTAGCTGTATATCTATCTTAAATCATATATTTATTTCCTTCCCCCCTTTTTTTTCCACAACAAAACGGTCCTTTACACTTTTGTGAAGATAGTAACACATGATACTAGATTTTCTAGCAACTGATGACAAACCTTAACCAGACAAAATGTTCATCTCAGGAGGGAGGTAGCTTTTTTGCTTTAGGCACTGAGCCAAGTCTCACCTTCATATATTTGATCAATTTCCTAGCTTCTTGGCTTCTAACATATTCCCCTTTTTTGTTTTGTGTTTTCAGAGATGGGTGGTCCACTGCAATTAAAGAAGATGTATTTGGAGAAGTCTTTAAAGGACCTTTTCATACTTGAAACCAGTCTAAAGATTGTAGCTACTTGAATTCAGCAAAATAACCCAATATAGTCCAATAGTCCATAATAGTATTGGGTTATCAGCAGAACTGGCAGTTGTTAGAAGTTGTTGACTTCTACAGCTACAGATTTTTACAGCTTAACAAGTTAATATGGCATTACTTTTATACCTCATGGTTATACTTTTCTGCTGGATGGTAAAGACCAAGTTAAAGCAAGACCTATATAACAAGAAATGTAACTTTTGTATCTGACAAGTCAGTCAAATCAAGATTTACACTGGAATCATGTACATCACCTTGTAGATCTTTTGTCAGTGTCAGTCATCTGGATAAGTCATAGACATTGCTTGACCAATTTGCTCTCTGTGAAAGCCTGAGAGAATTTTTTTTCTTTCTAGGTGACTCTCCTTAGGCACAATCTATCAATCACTTTCCTCTGTGGCCCCATAGTCTCCTTGATCAGAAAACTCGGGACACCAGTGAGTTATAGGATGTCACAGCACAGGTTCTCTTATGTTTTCAGTCCTCACTGACCTTGAAATGCTAGGGCCAAAATTTTGGCTGTCCATGTAGCTCCTCTATTTGTCTAATTTTTGGTCTGTAAACTTTAGTTGTTAAACATTCATTGGTAAGTTTTTAATGACATTTTCAATTTCATTGACTGATAACAGGTTATTTAGAACATTTGTATATACTTGATTCAGTTTTGGTAATTGTGTCACGGCACCTGTCCACTGTTTCTATGTTTTCCATCTTATTCGAGTGCAAATTCTTAAAGTAGGATTGATGATCTTCTGGATTTCCACAGGATCCATTGTGATTTCCCCCTTTTTATTCCTAATTGATTGAATTTGAATCTTTTTTCTCCTTTTAATAAGTTTGGCTAGAGGTTTATCAGTTTTATTTAATCTTTCAAAGATCCAACTCTTTAATTCTTTGATTCTTAGTTGTATTATCTTCTTAATCTTAATTGCATTAATTTCTGCTCTGAGTTTTATAATTTCCTCTGTTGTACTAGCTTGTGGTTTGATTTGCTCTTCCTTTTCTAAGTGTTTGAGATTCAACATTAAGTTGTTTGTTTGAGCTTGTTCTTTTTTTTTCCTGTTCTAAGAGTTTACCCCTGTAAAGTTCTCACTTAGTTCCAGTATGCTGTATCAGCATTTTCATTTAATTGCAGATATTGTTTAGTTTCTTTTTTAATTTTATCTGTGACCTAAGGTGGAATTGTTTACTTTCCATGTGTTTATTTAGTTTTTGTGGTCTCTTTTGCTTTTCATTTTCAGTTTCATTGCACTATGGTCAGATAATATGTATGGACTAATTTTAATTCCTTTGCATTTACTTAAGCATGTTTTAAGGGCTACTGTGTGTTCTTTTTTAGAAACTGTCCCATGTGTAGCTGAGAAGAATGTATATACTTTGTTGTAGGGTGGACCACCTTGTAGACATCTAGTCAAAATAGAAATTTAAAATATACTATATACATGTAAAGTGAGCTTGTTTGAACTCCGATTGCTTCCTGCCCTGAATTTTTAGAGTGTCATTGCTAATACATAAACACTAAAGAATATAATAAATAATCTCAGAACAGATGAATATATTTTCAAGTGAGAGAAATGAAAAGGGGATATTTTCTCAATTTTAAAACCATTAGTATTTTATAATGAAAGGGTCCTTAGAGATGATCTGTCTTAGCCTGTTTCTCTCCTAAGATTGTAGAAATAGCTTTCTTATCTAAGGAAAACCAAAGGCTCCAGGCCAGAAATGATAACAGAATAAATGTTTTCTACTGAGCTTTTTTGTCTTTTTGGCAGTGTTCTGCCAATTTTTTCACCCCATCCTTAATCTAAAACAGAAGATTAGCAAAACAGTAACATCAGGACACTTTAGGAGGAGCCTACTAATGTATTTGTGCCAGTTAACTCTTTCTTCTGACTCCTAGCTCTCTAAACTAGGTGATTGTTAAAAATGAAATTCCGCTTGATAGTGAAAATGCCCCAAGTAAAGGTCATAACAGACTTGCTATTCTTTAGAAGTTATTGAGTTGTAAGAAGCAGAGATTGGAAAGTACACATATTACATGTTTAATGACCCAGTTAAAATCCTGAAACTGTGTTATTAAATTGGTTGCTAAATAAGGTAGTGTATATTATAATAAGTATTCAAAACAAAGAAATAATTAAAACATCTATATCCACATTTGAATTCCCAAAAGTGGAATACTAGCTATAAGCCTAACAAAATATATGAAAGGAGGAAAACTGTAGAGGTCTAATGAAAAAGTCAAAGAAATAAATGGAAAGGAATCCTTACTTTAAAAAAGAGAATTAAAAAAATAGTAAAATAATATTTAAAACAATACAGAATTTCATTAAACAAAATTACAGGAATTCAACAATGGATATTGTCTTCAAGTTAGTTGCTCAGATTACCAGATATAAACATGCAGAGTTGGTCAAAAAAATTTAAAAAATTAAAAAGGAGAGAAAAAAATAAGCATTAGCTACTTCTTTCAGTATAGCAGTACAGTTATCCAGGCTATCCTGTGTATATACATGTTTTCTTTTTTCATTCTAGAAATTCAATTTCTTTTCTTTTCTTCTTTCTTTCTTTCTTTCTTTCTTTCTTTCTTTCTTTCTTTCTTTCTTTCTTTCTTTCTTTCTTTCTTTCTTTCTTTCTTTCTTTCTTTCTTTCTTTCTTTCGCTCTTTCTTAGTAATGTCAAGAAATCAGGTTTTCCCGGCTTGATCTATAGAATCAATGTTCTGAAGACAAATCCCAGCAAGTTGTTTCAGTCAAATTTTAGGTCACACATATTAATGAAGAAAAATAAAGTCAGAAGACTGTACTACCATACTTCCAGTACAAGATTATGGTAATCAAAATAGCAGAGGATACACATTAGTGAAACAGAAAGGATACACCACATAAGTATTAACTGATCTTTATAAGGAGCAAATACAACAGAGAGAAAGATAGTTTTCCCCAAAAATGGTTCTGGAACACCTGAATATCTACACTTACAATGTGAATCTAGACATAGACTCATCGTCTTTCACAAAATTAACTGAAAATGTAAGATAGGCCTGAATATAAAATGCAAAACTATATAATTCCAAATCAGTAACATTCGAGAGGGGCCAGGAAGATGACTCAGTGGAACTCAATCCCCAGTTCCACCAAAAAAAAAAAAAAAGAATTGACTTTTAAGGGATGGGGAGATGGCTCAGTAGAATAAGTGCTTCCCTGGCAGGCGCAAGGGCCTGAGTTCAATCCCCAGTTCTGCAAAAAAAACCAAACTGAAACAGCATAAAACAAAAAAAAATTAGAGAAGACCTAAATGTCCTTGAGTATGGTATTGGCATTTTAGCTTCAGCACTAGAGGTATCGTCCATTTAAAAAAGTGTTGATAAGCTATACTTCACAAAAATTTAAAACTTCTCTCTATAAAGACAGTCAAGAGAAGACGACAAGACACAGAGAGAAAATGCTGGTTAAAAACACATTAGATGAGGGACTGCTGTCCAAAATTAAAAAAGAATTCTTGAAACTCAATTATAAAAAAAAGATTATTAAAAAATAGTCTGAAGATACTGACAAAGATTCACAAGTAACAAGTAGAGTTTGAAAGGATGTCCCACATCATAGGTCATAAACTCGGAACAGCAATGAGCTAACAAAATACACCCATTAGATTGGCAAAAGTCCAGACCCCTGACAATCTCAAATAGTAGTGAGGATGTAGGACATCCTAGAAGAACTCTCATTCATGCCTAATGGGATTGCAAAATGGTATAATGACTTTTAAAGATATTTTGGCAATTTCTTATAAAACTAAACATCCTTACCTAGAGTCCAATAATTATACTTCTTGGTATATATGTGACGGAGTTGAAAATGTATAGCTAAAAACTTGCACATGGAATTTTTGTTTCTGTTCTGACCTGTCCTGTCCCATCCCTTGTCCCTTCTTTCCTGCCCTTGTCCCCCTTTCCCTTCCAGTTTTTTTTTTTTTTTTTCTTTCTCCTTGTTATAGGATTGACCCCAGGACCTTAGCACTAAGATACAGCCCAAGTCCTTTTTTTCTGTTTTGTTTATTGAGACATAGTCATTCATACTGAGTCACCAAATAACCAAGAGTTCCAGATTGCAATCCTCCTGCTTCAACTTCCCAGGCTACTGGGTTTACAGTGTACCACTGCACCCAACTCTGTATATAGATTTTTATAATAGCTTTATTGATTATTGCTAGAATTTGGAAGGAACCAAGATAGGTGAATGGGTTAATAAATTGTGAGGAGTAAAAAATGATTTGTCATGCCATTGAAGTATATCTCAAATGCATGTTACTAAGGAAAGAAGCCACTTTTAAAATGCTGTGTATTGTATGGATAGACATTCTAGAAAGACAAAAGTAAACAATGGTTAGGCCCATATTCGGGGGTGTATGAATAGTTATAGTATTGAGAATTTATAGCGGAGTGAAACTGTTGTGTGCTATTATAGTCTTTATGCATTTCTCCAATCTTGTAAACTAACACCGCCAACAGCAAACCATAAAATAAATTGTGGACTTTGTCTGACAATGTAGATTCATGACGTAACAAATGTACTATTCTGGTGGAGGGTATTGAACACGGGCAGGATATACGTATGTCAGACCGGAGGACAAATTGGAAATCTCTGATATGAATTAAACTGTGAGCCTGACACTGCTCTAAAAAAAATAAAATAAAAGTCTGAAAGAAAACCTTTTTTTTTGTTGTTGTTAGAATAAATTTGATACTAGTTATTTGAGCTGCAGGTAATATAAAGGAAGAAATATAGCAGCTATGTGAAATATGTAACCCTTGTCAGTTTTTAAGGAGAAAGTGCATACTGGCAGGTGGAATGCTTTTGCTTTATATTCTGAAGACACATTTGAAAGAGGAAGCTAGATTTGGTCAAATTCACTAAGTCAAAAAAAAAAAAGCTGACATCTGATAGATAAAATAATAAACTTAAGATAGATTCAGGAGATTTCTTTAGTAGTATTTATAATACAATACCCAATGTTTATTGAATGCCTATGGCATGCACTGTCCTAAGTATTTTACTTGTTTATTTATTCTTCATAGAAGTGACCACATGTCTTTCTTACTATCAAAGAAATGTGCCAGTTGTTCCTCTTTTATTGTTCGGATATGTTTTAGCTTTCCTACTAGCTGTGTGAGTAATTCAGACATGCACTAGTTTCTTTTAAATGCAAGCGTGGCTGGCCTAATGTAAAATGAATAAATGTCAGACAGCTTATTTCTCATTTTATAATTTTTAAGAAGATAATTTATAGTTTAACAGAAAAATTAATACCATAGAAGCATATAATATTTGCCAAAGTAAGGTAAATGACCATATTACCTCGAACAAGAGGGAGCAAAACAGAAACATTCTGTCTTCATTATAGTTCTTTACTAAATAGAAAGTGATAAAATGATATTATTGTCCAATGATATTGTTGTCCCACTTTAAAGAAGGACAATAGAACATCTAACACCCAGAATAATTGCATTCACATCTCCGGTAATACTATCTAACATTTACAAGTTAGAGCTGCTATGGACAAGTAGTTGTCCATGGTGAATGATTGAAGCAATGAGTTTGTTTGCTTCTTTTATGGTACTGGGGATTAAACACTGAGCTATGTTCCTCAATCCTTTTTTATTTTTATTTTTTATATTTCGAGATGAGCTTATGCTGGGCTTGCATTTGTGGTCCTTTTGCCTTAGCCTGTCAGTGTACAGGGATTACTATACCTGGCTCATGGTAAAATTTTGAGAGTAAAACTCTTGGAATTTTAAGGATTAAAATCTGAAAAATAAAAATTAATCAGTATTGAATATTTAACCACAAATATACTTTTTAGTTACAATATAACCAAATAAGTTTAATTTTCTTTGAGTTTTAATTTTTAAACCATAAAAATTGATAATCACATCAACCTTATAATAGAATTAGATAAAAACATATGTAAAGCAAAAATCATGGCATCTGGTACTTGATGAATATATTTGTTATTATTGTAGAAAATTAAGAGGTCAAAACAAATTTTGCTTTAAAGACCTCACTAAAGGTGGTCAGGAAGTACAGCAGATAATTTTGACAAAACTACACAATGTGAAAGTCTTCCATGCATGTTTTCTACTTTTGTCTCCTGCCTGAGCCCCCTTTTGTCCCTATTTTCTCCTACTTAATTTTTTTTTTTTAACTGTGTATACACATTTCATCCTGTTCTTACCTAATGCAATTTTTTTCTTCTCTTTCTCTTTCCTTTGTTGAGATGGAGGTCTCACTGTGTACTGCAGGAAAATCTTGGACTCATTTATATAGCACAAACAGATATTGATCTTGCAGCAATCCTCCTGCTCAGCCTCCAGAGTGCTGCAATTATAGGAGTGTGGCCCCACCCCTGGCTCAATGTCTTGTTTTTTTTTTTTTTTTTTTTTTTTTTTAATATCATTTCTCTCTACTTTTTTTGCCAGTCACAATGTGTGTTGCTTTTATTGTCTAGTAGAGTATATAATTTAAGTTTTTGAGTAACCAAAGTGTTGCTTATATATTAATTTTAAACCACAGTAAAATTTTGTTATAAGCAAAAATATATTATGATACTTAAGTAAATAATTCATAGGTCTGATTTCTTTCACTTAAGAGTAAATCCACCAAACATGTTTAATTAAATACTGTATTATTTCTCTGATGTGAAAAACCAGTAGTATAAATGAGGGAAAAAATATGTAATAGATACTGAGAAATGGAAAGAAAATGTTTAAATGGGAAGGAGAACAAAGCAGGGGAAAGTGAGAAGGCAAGAAAACAAGAAAAATAGAGCTGCAGAAAGAAAAAAGTAGAAGTAAAGCATTTGTAAATAAGGGAGAGGAGTGGGGAAAAAATCCCAAGTAACATCATGTAAAAGTACAAATTCCCTATGAGGAATATAATCATTATGTATATCTAAAATGTTCCAATACAAATTTTAAGGTATTCATGACAAAAAATTCATATGTACTCTTCTCAAAAGGAATAAATAGTACTTTTGAAGTTCAGAAATTTAGCACTATGTACTATTACTTTCACAACCTTGACACAAGTACAGAAGTTTATTTTTAGTTATAGTTCCTTTAAGTGTGTTTGTCATTTCTTCTTTGAATGGGAAAATATAATAGCATCTTAAAGATACAAGACAAATTTAAATAAAAGAAAAATACTGAAACAGTAATATGAAATGTGGGCTTAGAATCCATATTCCTAGCAAAAGCTATAAAGGTTTCATTGTCTAATCTTCGGCTTTTCAATTCAAGGCAAGTTGAATCGCTTGGAGAACAGTTTCTTGGGTAGGCATTATGTGTTCTCCATGAAGATGACATAGGTTTTTTTTTTTTTTTTAATTGTTGATTAAATGGTATTTTGCTTACTGCTTATAATTTTCAGTATTCACACCATGAATCAAGTAATTTGAGAATAATATGTTACTGTTAAGAAGGGAAAAATCACTTTGAGGTTTTTTTTTTAAAAAAGGTAAAAAAACAAGGTAAATTTTTAAAGATAATACATAGAGGAATTTGTAGATGAGCCTTCTTTCTAGTTGTCTTTGTTACTTTTCTCCTTGCTAAGACAAAATACCTGACACACAAAGTTAAAGGAGAAAAGGTTTATTTTGCCTTGCAGTTAGTAGAGGTTTCAGTCTATAATTGACTGGCTCCAAGCCAGCGTGGTATGGCAGAGGGACCGTGGCAAAGCAGGGCAGGCAGAAGACAGCAAGCGGCAAGCCACAAATGACCCTTCTAGACTGCTGGAAATAGGGTGGCACCAAGCCAATCCGGGGACTGATTTAGTAACCATTTACCCTTACACCCAGCGTCACATACTCTAGATCCAGGCACCTCTAAAAAAGCCCCGCCTATAACTGCATGAAGCTTTTGGGAAGCTAGTTAGACACAAGCCATAACACTAGGAGAAAGTTTCCTATTCTCTTTCTAATGGATAACTAGCTTAACAAATCCATATTTTCCTGATGCTGATGTTAAAAAGTAAGCCAACCTCAAAGAAACTGTAACTCTTGATTTGCCCACAGAGTTATTACTTAATGACACCTTCATTAGTTAACATTGAAAGCAAAGTCTATGGTCACACAACCTCAGCTTCCAATATCACCATATGTAGTCTTTCTATTATATGATTTGCAAGTACATATTTCCTCTTTGATGAGGGAACAAAATCCATCATTTTAAGTAATTTCACTTTATTGTTGAAATAATCCATTCAGTAAGAGATACTGAATGCTGCGAAGTACCTATAAGTTAAACTAGTTGATAGTAGTGGTAACAATAGGTAAAGAGAGGATCTGAATGATACTCCCACCCACACATCTCACTAGGTTTGTCACATACCTGGAAACCTTTTCAAATATCTGCACTCACATATTCTCACACCACTTGTCATTATGGCATCACTAGGGGAATGAGCCTCTTTTAGTAATGAAATTGAATATGGCTTGTGTTGTGTGGAAGCAGAAAATAGGTTGAAACCACTTGCAGTCAGAATTCTCATTTTACACAGATGGCCATTACAGCTTTGAGATGATAAAATGACTTATCCAAAATTACTATAGGTCATCCCTCAGGTGCTGTGCGGGCCCTGCTCCCAGGGCACAATGAGATGGTGATTGAGACTGGGCATGGTGCTGTGTGCCTGTAATCCCAGTGCTTGGGAGGCTGAAAACAGGAAGATCACTGTGAGTCTGATCTACACAGTGAGACCCTAAAAGACCCTGTACTAAATTCATAATTTAAAAAAAAAACACTATAGGTAAAAAAAAAAAAAAAAAAACTGAACCGTAATTTTCAACTTTTTTTCTTCTCTTTTAACATTTAGAAGTTTTCGTATCCTCTTAAAATTACTTGGTGATCGTGTATGTGCAACAAAAGTTTAAACTCAAGAATTTCAGGGCTGGGAAGTTAGCTCAGTAGAATAAGTGCTTGTGTGGCAAGCACAAGGGCCTGACTTCAATCCCCGGTCTGCCCCCCCAAATAATAATAATAATAAAGAATTTCAGAGCAAATATGTGAATATGACTGGGGAGAAGGTACTTATAGTTTTGGTCTGAATGCAATTTTATTTAAGCTCTCTATACAAAAATCTACGTTTACTAAAAAGGCTACTAAATTACAGGCATAGCAAGAAAAGGACAGAATGCTAGGTTGTAAGTGCCAAGTGTTTTATCACTTGAAAAACAAGATCCAAATTCAGCTTCTAAAATTATAAGGGTGTCCTACATTTTAGAATTAACCTATCCATCAATAAAGGTAAGTTAAGTATTTCTGGGTTTTGTTTTGTGGGTTTTGAGACAGTATCTCAGTATGTAGTTCACGCTGGCCTCACTCTGTAGTCCAGTAATCCTAGAACTGCTTCAGCCTCCCTAGTACTGGGATTATAGTTGTACACCACCACACCCAACTTTAAAATTAAATATCACTAAATATTTAGTAGAAAAATAAGTGCTAAAGAGATATTACAATTGTGCACAACCCACAGATTTTTGGATGAGAGTGATGTGAATCAGAACATTACAGTGGACCTTTGACTTCCAAATTCAGTTTGTTCACAAGGGCTGGTTATAATTCATTGGTTGCAATCCAATTCTATTTTTCCCTTAAGAAATAATGGAAATATCCATAATGTATTCCAGACCTCCCAAAGTACCCATTAACTAACCCTTTCATAAGGTTAAAAAAAAAAAAAAAAAGAGTTGTATAATGTATATAGTTTACTAGGAACACCAGTAATTTTCCTGGTACATTGACCAAAAACTTATAAAATATGCCTAGTTTACCAGAAACGATTTCATAGTGTACTCATTATTCAGGTTGACATGTTTGACTTGGAGAAAGAGAAGATGAAATGGAAGGTTATTATTTGAAAAGAGAGTCCCCTTCCATAAGAAAATAAGGAATCTGGCTCTCTGGTGTCCTTTCTTTCCTTGGGAGAGTCTATAGTGCACTAGTAGCTGCTTCTGGCTCACTAGGTCTCAACCTTCTCAGAACTAAAAGCTAGTCTAAAGTTGTCTGTTCCTTTTCTTTAACATGACATTGTGGGGCCAGCCAAATAGCTCAGTGGATTAAAGTGCCTGCAAGCAGGCACAGGGGCTAGAGTTCGATCCATGGCCTGCCATGCCAGCCCCACCCTCAGAGCATGCTGAGATGGCAATTGAGACTGGGCATGGTGGTGTGTGCCTATAATCTCAGCTCTTGGGAAGCTGTAAACAGATGGATCGCTATGAATATGATCTAGTAATGAGACCCTGAACACCTTGTAGACCCTTCCCTAAAATACAAAAAAAAAAAAAAAATGACATTGTCATTATGCAAGTGAATGCAGTGATTGCTTTTTTTCTGTCTGGGTGGGTCATGTCTACAAATGTTTGTTAGCACCATCTATTTTTTTCAGAATTTCCTTAATTTCAGAACTTTGCTGCACTGATTATTGATGTCCCCTTCTCTTCAGAAAGTTCTCAGCTGAAATTCCTCTATAGACTTTTATCAGTTCTTCAACATCACCATTATATACCTGCAAACTTGTGGATTGTGCTGTAGTGATAGTGTCATCAGTCAGAGGGTGAATTGAAGTCTCCAACTCAATTACACCACCTTCAAACTCTCCTACACCACCTTCAAATTCTCCTTTATAATTAATTCTCTACAATTTTAGGCCACATTTTCTCCCAGAGAGATCTGTGTCCTTACAAAGACATTTGCTCAGGTTCTCAATTACCCCTACCCAGAAAAGCGTGTTGTAATGTTCCTTCCAGAATTCTTTAAGGGTTAAATCTGTTTCTAAAACCATCTGGAAGCACTTCAGAAACAGTTCCTTGGTGTATAGCTGCTTAAAGTTAGCTGTAACCTGCTGGTCCTTAGGCTGCCATATAGGAGTTGTATTAAGTAGGAGGAACGTGGGAATTCTTCAGTCAGTTCTTCCAAATCTCATGAATGAGCAGAAGCATTGTCTGAGGAGGGTAACCTTGAGTGGCAATCCTTTGTCCTTTAGATAATTTTCTTAACAGTAGGACACAATTGCCTTCCTGATCTACTTTAAAAAAAAAAAAAAAAAAGATTATTGTTACTCAGGTTTTTGCATTAGATCTTTCTATAGACACTAGCCTATTCTTCATGACTGTATTTTCTGAACACTGTAGTGGTGTGAGAGTGATAAACCAAGAGAGGCTTTATCTTGAGGTCACCACTCATGTTGGCACATAGCAGTAAGGTTAGTGTATCCTTCATAAGCTTGCGTCCTGGCTTTTTTTTTCTCTTTCTGGGTCATACGTGTTCTCTGGGGCATTTTCTTCCTGAAAAGGCCAGTTTTATCACTGTTAAAAAGTTGATGAGAGCAGAAGCCATTTTTCAGTTGTCATTATTTTGGAATGGTGTATGTAATTTTCAGCAGTCTTTTTATCAGCAGTGGCTGCTTCACCTTGCCTAGTTACTCTGTGAACCCTAGTTTTCACTTTAAAATTGTGAAATTACCCCTTAACTGGCCTGAAAAATTTCACCATGATCACTGTTGAGAGGTTGTCTTTTACAAGATCTGCATTTCTAGTTCTAGCTTTTCTACAAAGTGTATATTGAGATAGGCTGTAACTTGCATTTGCCTTTTGTTTATCTACACTAATTATATAGCCTTTGTATCTCATCTGAACTGCTGATCATGACTCACTAATTTGATTGACATCTTTAGCAACACCAGCTTTTTTATGAAAATCTTACCTCTGTAAGATTGTTGAGATGGTAGATTTAGACATACTGTACCTATTAAAATCAGACTCGTGAATGCTACTAATATTCTTTTCAAATGTGATTACTTTCTTTATTTTCCCTTCTTCAGCTTCTTTTTTACCTTTTTTGGGGCCATTTTGATAGCAGTGATTATAACAATTACCTAAAACCCAGACCAAAGTTATGTCCACAAACTTGCACATCTGGACCCAGACTGATTGATATATATATATATATATACCTGCACACCCTTTTCTGGCATCATGAATCTTTTTTTTACTACTTCACAAGTGAGCATTGAGTCATAACTCAAGAATTTGGTGATAAGCCAAATCCAAAATTCTGTTCATAACCCAAATTGTTAATACATGAAGCTGGTCATGACTCAAGAATCCATTGTATTTGATTCCTAGTCCAGTGTTCATTACACTTTTAAAAGAAGAATTCTAATTTTTAACTGCTGAGAAATAATGCCACAATAGAAACATACCTTTTATTTGATTGTAACTGTTAGGTAGTTCCGAGGGAACAGTTGTGTAGGATTATATAATTCACCATTAAATATTTTTGTGTAAAATGATTCACGAGTTTTAAATATGATATTGTAATGTATTTCAGAGCTGCTACATGTTACTCTTTTTTTTTTTTTTTTTTTTTTTTTTTTTTTTTTTTTTGTCTTTTTGAGACAGGGTCTCACTGTGCAGTTCAGGCTGGCCTTAAGCTCACTTTGTAGCTCAGGCTGGTCTCGAACTCACAACAATCCTCCTGCCTTAGCCTCCCGAGTGCTGGGATTACAGGCATGCGCCACCACACCCGACTTACATATGTTACTCTTAAAGTCATATTTCTTATTCAGTTATGGTTTTGATAAAACATAGTTCTGCGTGATTATTTTAGGACATTTAGGAGCCTAAATGAAGGTGATAAAAGTGCTATGTTCAAGACATATTTTTTAAATGTATACCATTGCTTTATAGATTAGAAAATACAGCCAATTAAACGACGTTATTCATTAATTTGCAGACACTGATTTCTTCTGTGTTTAGAAGAAAGAATGTGCTGCTTAGAATTGGTCAGAAATTATAAGGTCCTTTTTGAAGAACAAGAAGACAAGCATAGGTAAGAGTATATAATGGATGGAGCAGGATATTCTAGGCACAATAGGAGATAATGTGCAGGCTGCAGGACTAGCCCTGGGAGATGCAGAAAATGAGGAAAGCACTCAGTCCAGAGCCACTTATATTGGACTTCAGCCTCCAGATTCTATATAATAATGAGCAGAGCAGTGAATGCACTAGCAACCAAGTCAGCAAGAGGAAGAGAAATTGAAAATTCTGACACTGTTCTAGAAGATAAAAGTGAAATAAATATTTGAATGCTAGTCTAATGCATGTGAGCCTCTTTTGAAGACTTCCAAAAAGAGCTTCCAAAAAGAAATATTTTTCAAAAGTAAGTGATTTTTTACATGTGATGCTAATAAGGATATGAATAATTATAATTGTCAAAAACTTTCCTTCTCCTCTCAGGAAGTACTGTTCTTATAAAATCATATAGTAGTATGACTCCTGTTTTCTTTTCCACCTCCTTGTCTTACCTTGTTTTTTGAGAAAAATCCAAATTAGTAAAGAAGCCAGTGTTTTACTTTTATTCTTATTAAGTTTACGGTACAATTTAGGCATGCATGCTGATCACAGTCATCACAGGAAGTTTGTGCCTGTACATGATATAGTTTGATGCCTTTTCTCCCTTTTCTCTCACCTCTGTTTAATCCTGTTTACTCTCATTATTCACAGTGATTTTTTTTGCCATTTTTCTTTTTTCATTTTTTAATTTTCTCTGCCTTTCTGCGTCCTCTTTCCTTTTTCCCAATTTTTGTTGTACTTGTTGGTTCTTATTTACACTTTCAGTTTCTTATACCAGAGAAACAGTGTGATATTACACATGTGTGTCTTTGTCTTGGTTACTTTTCTCTCATTGCTGGGACAGAATGTGCAAGGCCTAAAATTAAGGAAGGAGAGGTTTATTTAATGCACAGTTTCTGGAGGTTTCAGTCTATAATCAGCTAACTCCAAGGCAGGGTGGCACATGACAGAGGTCAGCAATTCAAGGTGGCCGAAGACAACGAAAGCAACAAGAGTGAAAGGTGGTTTTTGTTTCTGATGAGGTCAGTGAAGTCCTCTCAGGGTTTATCTTGTAGTCCTGTACCTTATTCTGAAGATCCTTTGTCTGTGTCATCCATGTGGATGAGTCACGGCCAATGCTTGACCAGTTTGCTCTCTGTGAGAGCTTGAGAGAAAGTTTTCTCTCCATGTGACTCTCCCCAGGCACACTATAGAACTACGATCTCTTTTCACTGTGGCTCCATAATCTCCTTGTTCAGAAAATTTGGGGCTCAACTGAGATTCACGATGTTGCAGTTCAGGTTCTCCTATGTCCTAAATCCTCACTGACCTTGAATGGGTAGGGGCGAAATGTTGGCTGGCCTTGTGGCTCTTCTATTTCTCCAGTTTTGATCTGTGAACTTAGGTTGTTAACCATCCAGAAGAAAAGCTGATTAGTACCCTGCAGCATATGCCATTCACTTTGGCTTATCTGACTCAGTTGTTTTTAGTTGTTGTTGTACATTTCTATTTGTATATTTTCTTTTTGCTTCTTATACTAGGAAGACTATATGATATTTACACATGTGTGTCTGTTTTATTTCACTTATGAGTATATGTTCAAGTGGCATCCACTTTAATATAAATGCTTCAAGCTTATCATTCTTAATAGCTGAGTAATACTCCATTATATAGAAATACCACATCTTTTCAACCATTCCTCATGTAATGGACATCTTGGTTGTTTCCAAGATTTTGCTATCACAAATTGTGCTGCTATAAACATAGGTACACATATATCACTATGATGTTTTCAGTTCCTCTGGGAAAATTCCCAGTAGGGGGATAGCCGGCTTGAATGGGATTTCTAGTCCTATTCTTTTGAGGAGTCTCCATATTGACCTCCACAATGGTTGTACCAGTCTACATTCCCACCAGCAGTGGAGAAGTGTTCCCTTTTCCCCACAACCTCTCCAACATTAGTTGCTGGTTGATTTCCTCATGATAGCCATTCTTTCTGGAGTCAGATGGTGCCTCATTGTTGTTTTTATTTGCATTTCACGTATGGTTAGCAATGTGGAGCATTTTTTCATGTATTTATTCGCTTTGATTTTGTCCTCTGAGAAGTGTGAATTCATCTCAGATGCCCATTTCTGAATTGGATCTTTAAATTTGAGGGTCCTGTTGTATCTCGGGGGAGAGTAAGCCTCTTTTCCTCCCTTGTACTGTGGGTTATCAGCCCACGCCATTTCCATACCTCCTCTTCCACAAGCTCAGCATGTTTACAAACTAAGGACCCTAGACTCTGCTGAGTTAAACTTCTCAACTTCTCAAGTTGACACAATGTATCAGCCATTACAGTTTGATTTATTTCACATAAGAGTATGTTTTCAAGATCCATCCATTTAGCTGCAATTGTCTCAAACTTTTTTTTATGGCTTATCTTTTTGTTTATTCATAAGTTGATGGGCATTGGGTTGTTTCCAAGATTTAGCTATATTATAAACTGTGCTGTCATAAACATGCGTATGTGTATTGTCACTGTGCTATGGTTTTTTTTAATTCTTTTGGAAAAATACCAGAAAGGAAATAACTGGGTGGAATGGAGCCTGGAGCTTTAGTTTTTTAAGTAATCTCCACACTAATTTCTACAATGGTTGTACCAGTCTACACTCCCACAATGGTAGCATAGTTAGTGTTCCTTTTTACCCACACCTCTGCCAGTATTTGTTAATTGTTGATTTCTTAATGGAGTGAGAGGGAATTTCAGCATTGGTTTAACTTGCATCTTTCATATGACCAGTTATGTTGAAAATTTTTCATATATTGGTTGGCTGTTTATAGTTCTTCATCTGAAAAGTGTGTATTCATCGCAGATGCCCAGTTTTGGATTGGGTCTTTTAAGTTTGAGGGCTTTGATTTTTTTTCAGTTCTTCACATATATTTTAGATATTAATTAGTCCTTTGTTTGAGGAACAGTTAGAAGCCAGTTGTTACTTACATAACCTTATATAAGTTTTTACCCACCCAAACTAGTAGACAGCTAAAGTACAATATTCTAAATTAGGTTACATCTTTTAAGAGAAAATAATTCAGTTTGGATAGAGTTCAGTCCTGTTGCCCACAGCCATCAGTTTTGCTGTGTGCAAAATAAAGATACACCTCCTTTTGAAATCACAGACAACATAAATTATTATGGTCTTGTATTGCCGTATTTATATCCCTGACTGCTAATACTAATAATGTGAACAGTACCCTTTCTAAGCACTTTGGTAGTTTTCCAAGTTAATGTCTCATTCTATAGTGTCTTTGACATTATTCCTTTAAAAGTTCTTTAGCGTTTAAGTTTTTAATTACTTCCATTATATCACCAGGAACAAGAAACTGCCTTCCTATTTGTCTGCTTACTAGATATCTGTTCCCTCCTGTCCTCCCCTTCTCTTCCTGTTGTTCTTGTAATATTGTACATTTCTTAAGAGCAAGTATCATGTCTCTTTAGATTCATATCCAAATATTTAGTAGAGTATCTAGTACATAGTAAATATTTTTGAAAGGTTAGCCAATAGATATTTATTTTGTATAGCTATAGAATTTTTTTACTATATATGATACTGGGTTATACTCTTTGGCCTCAAAATCAACCTTAAAAATAGGAAACTTAAGGAACAAAGTAAGCTTGAAGACTAGAAAAACATGAACTAAGCCTTTTAAAAAGGGTTTCAGAAACATGTAGATAGAGCAGAAACCTTCATGCAGGGATGATTAAAAGATAATTACACTAAGTCTTAGGCAGGAATGATGTTTTAGGAGGTAAAAGAGAAAAGAGTACATGAGTATTCCATATGGAAACATTGGTTTATATAAGGAACGCAGACATGAAAACATATTTGAAGAATAGCATATATTGTGATTTGTGGTTTAGCATTTTATTTTTAAGATCAGTGGCTGATAAAGTTATTCTTATTAGTTGAACTCATCTCATGAAAGAATTCGGAGTTTAGTAGGCCGTGGAAAGCCATAATTTCTGGGGCGAAAATGCTGTCAGTCTGGTATGGTCCCTATAATTTTAGTACTCATAAGGCTAGAGCAGGAGGATTGCTGCAGGTTGAAAGCCAACCTTAGGTACATAGTGAGGTCAAATCCAGCTTGAATTATAGAAAATGCCCTGTCACAAAACAAAACAAACAAAACAAAACAAAATAAAATAAAACAAAACAAGCTGTCATGAGGTTATATGAATATTAGTGCTCAGGCTATGTTAGAAGAGACGGATTCAGGAATGAAGAGTAGTATAATTCTTTAGGAGAGGAAGTTAAAAGATAAGCTAAATAAAAAGAAAAGGATATATATGATTGACAGTATAACATATAAAGAAAAAAGTCTTGCTGTGCTTGACTGTTGGACAGTTTACATTTGATCACCGCATTTTAAGAGAAATATGAGTAAGGTAAGTCCAGAGGAGAGTAGTCAGGATTTGGGTGGAAGGGAAGGATTTGTAAGGGTCTGCAAATTTGAGTTACTAATTAACAGGAAGGAGTATGATAAGCACCTTCAGTTAGTAGGACTGTTCTCTAGAGTAGATAACATCCTCCCTCATTCTATTAATTGAGAGAGGCAAGAAAAAAACTTTGCAATAGGAGTGTGTCCAGAAGAGGGTTACTCGCCGGGCGTGGTGGTGCAGGCCTGTAATCCCAGCACTCGGGAGGATGAGACAGGAGGATTGTTGTGAGTTCGAGACCAGCCTGAGCTACAAAGTGAGCTTAAGGCCAGCCTGAACTGCATAGTGAGACCCTGTCTCAAAAAGACAAAAATAAATAAATAAATAAATAAATAAATAAATAAATAAAGAGGGTTACTAGGATATAGAAGGATATAAAACTGTGCCACAGGAAGAATTAATACATTTTGAGAGGTTTAATTTATTTGATAAAGGATGCTTCTACCACACTTGAATGCTGTCTTCAAATACTTCCAAGGACTACCACATTTCTATGCTACCATAAGTTGTTTTGTTTTTTTTTTTTTTTTTTTTTTTTTTTTCTTGTCCTGTAGACTGAAGCTTTGCACTGGGCTATATCCACAGCCCCTTTTTAAATTATGATTTTTAGACAGGATTTCATTAAATTGCTTAATCTCCCAGATTGGGCTGAAGTGAAAAGTAGTATAGTATTCACCAGTCCTAGATTAAACTTCTTTATCTTGCACTGAGAATAATACCTATCTGTGGCACAAGTTCACAATGTTAAATTGGATCATGTAATTACTACTGAGTCTGCTTTGTAGTGAAATCTCAGCATTAATTTTATATAATATCTCAAGTATATGAACAAACTATACATTACTTTAGACCTGTTAACATGTACTTTAAAAACTTAAGTGGGCTGAAAGTCCTGACTCAGCTCTGAAGTCATTGAGCCTATTTGCTGATTGAAACTCATGAGCTTGATTCATCTAATCCAGTTTCCTCTGTTATACAGTCCTCAAAAGGATATTTTACATTGTGGTAAATAAGGAAGTGACAGAGATTCATCACATTTTATACAAAAGTAAAGTGTATATATTACTGATATCCCTGGCATACTTATAATTAGTCCTGTCTGCACTTTTATGAAGCTTTCCATCTTGAGGGTACCGTGCACATAGGAAAGATGAGACATTTCCCATATATTCCTAGTTATTTATGTTGCTTCAAAGTACTATATTCTGTGTGTGTAAACATTCTGTTCAGACTTGCTTCCTTATTAATGAGCTAATATGAAGGGTCGACTAACTCAGTGGATTAAAGCACCTGCTTAAGCGTATTCAGGGTCCAGGAGTTTAATCCCCAGGAGAGACATTTTTACTTTATTGCTTCCTAGTTTTGAGCCTTGTTGTAACCGTAAACCTAAACACTATCTGCTGAAACAAACTTATATGTGGTTCTTTAAGCATAGTGTAAAATAAGGAAAAGGTAATAGTGTAGTATGGTTTCTGATTAGTCGCAGTTGGCTAGAACAAAGAAATGAGAAGTTGTTCTGGCCTAGAATGATCTACAAAACTATATGGACTGTGAGCTTGGGTATATTGTAATGGGTTAGAGACATTGACTTCAAGAGAAGTGGATGGAGACTGAGATTTTGAAGGCTTGATTGTTAGTACGTAGTATATATTTGAAGAGAAAAAAAGAAGGGTTCACACCCCAAAATAAAATTTTAGAAAAAGGTAAAAAGTATTCTCTCATTTCCTCTTTCCCTCCCCATCACTCTTCTCCTCTCTCTTTCCTTCCTTTACCTCTCTCAGTTAAGAGCGTGATCTCAGTTGTTCTCAACATGCTTAGCACATAGAGATGTTAGTGCCTAGGTAGGTGCCTATTAACTGTTTGTTGAATTGAAAATATTCTGGTGCACGGGAAATACCTCTGAAAATTGAGAGCCTATAATTTTGCACTGTTGGAGGGAGCAGAATTGTAAGTGCTTTTCCTTTGGTAGAGGTTGAGTGGGACAACTAAGGAAGAGAGAGAGAACGTGTTAGCTTTTCCTCTAATTTGGAATAATGGGTGTAAGGAATTTTGAGGTCATAAAATTAAAGACATACAGTAGTTAATATGTGATATGCCTTTACCCAACTTCAAACATAGGCTACTTCACTGAACTTTGAGGAAAATAGAAAGCAGGTGCTTTAATCCACTGAGTTACTTAGTCGACCCTTCATATTAGCTCATTAATAAGGAAGCAAGTCTGAACAGAATGTTAACATACACAGAATATAGTACTTTGAAGCAACATAAATAACTAGGAATATGTGGGAAACATCTCATCTTTCCTATGTGCATGGTACCCTCAAGATGGAAAGCTTCATAAAAGTGCAGACAGGACTAATTATGCCAGGGATATTAGTAATATATTAGCCACTAAAGCTAAGGTGAGTAGATTCATTAAAAAAGAAAAAAAAAAAAAATCCAGACACAGTAACCCCTATGCCGATAATACTAGTACTTGATAGTCTTAAGACACTGGGAGGATCTTGTATTCAAGATCAGCCTGAATCACATACCAAGTTCAAGTTTTGCCTAGACTACATAGTGAGGCCCTGTCTCAAGAATAAAATTCAGCTGGCTGGGGAGATGGCTCAGTAGAATAAACACTTGCCTGACAAGTGCAAGGGGCCTGAGTTCAATCCTTGGTTCTGCCCATAAAAAGCAAAAAACAGAATAAAATTATACAAATAGTAAGCAGTGAGAGCCAAGTTGGAATTTGAGAATTATGTTCATATTACATTTATTCCACAAGGTTTTCTGTTTTCTCCACAGAAATATGGGATAGAGTGCAAAGCTATGTTTTAATTTTTACTATTCTAAATTTAGCCATGCTAAGCATACTAAGTTCTATACTTTTTACATTAGCCCTGATTTCATGGATGTGCCTAGGCACCCATTTAAGGTTGGAACATGTATAGGCACACATTAAAGATATACTAAACAGTTTTTCTCAAAGAACATTTAGGTTACACAGCTCAAAAAGTGGATTTTGTATGGTTTATGTCTGGGTGTCCCCCAATGCCTCAATGTGATGATGGGGTGGACTTCTAGAGTTTGGGCTCAGTGCTGCTGGGATTATGGGTGTGAGTGCTACACCTAGCCTAGGATAGATAGCCGGAATGCAACATAAAGGAGACACTTGCTCTCTGCAGTCATTGTGGCAGCTACTCCTCCCGTTTGCTCTTGCTGTTTTCTGCTACCATGAACTGCTTCCCTCTACTATGTGCCACTCTGCCTTGGAACCAGCTGAGTATGGACTAAAACTTCCACTAACTGTGAGTTACATAAACCTTTCTTCAGTTTTGGGTGTTGGTATTTTGTCCCAGCAATGAGAGAAGAGTAACAGAGTTGGAAAAAATGAATTTGTGGGAAAGGCTCATTGGTTCACTTTGGCCGTTCTAGCAATTGTAGTGTTCTTAGTAGTTATAATGTTGAGTTCTGTCCTTCTCTCATCTAATTATAATGTGGAAGGACTGATTGTCTTGCACTCTTTTGACTAAAGCCCTTGCTGCCCATAACTAAATAGAGCTGTAGGTACTAATTACCTTCTTTTCGTAATCTGAATTTTGATGTGCTGTTGAACTAGTATATTGTCTTTCTCTTTCAGCTACTCTTGTTGCTGGTACAAATATCCGACACTCAAAATAAAGGAAAGAAAGGTTTATTTAGCTCACAGGTGCTGGAGGTTTCAGTCCATACTCAGGTAGCAGAGCAGCACATGGCAGAGAGCAACTTTTCATTGCAGCGACAGAGAGCAGAGAGCAAAAGGAGGAGTAGCAGCAATAATTTCTACAGAAAGCAAGTCTGTCTCCCTTAAATTGCATTCAGGCTATCTGCCCTAGGCTGGGAATGGTACTCACACCCATAATCCCAGCAGCACTCACACCCATAAGCCCAGTGGATCACTAGTTAATCACAGAAGTTCACCCCATGACTGCATGAGGCTTTGTGGGGGAACAAGTAGATACAAACCATAATATTCTCACATTCTAAGAGGGCTTCCTCCAATACTGAAGAGACATTTTCTTCAGAATTTAAGATACTTGATTTTGAAATGAAGGTTTTTAGAGGAATTTTGATGATTGAAATTTTATAACAACATAAATCATTATATCTGTATTTGTATACAGTCAATATTGCCTGTATAGGGAACGAGGTAAAAAAGTGTACCCTAAAATACTGATGAATTAGTACTGGCCATACTAAGAAGATAGAGAGAAAACTTTGAAGCATATGTCAACTCACACAGAAAGTGATTTGTTGAAGTATTGAGCACATCTCAAAAATAACAAATAAAGGAATAAATTCCATTTTACATAAAGAACCAAACTGTTTTGTCTCTTTTGGTGGCATTGCATTGATCATTTATTAGCTTGAAGCTGAAATCTTTCATTTTTTTTCTAAAGTCTTGGCCAAGGGAATATGTTCTCATAAAAATACAGTTTAGTTTTTAGTTTTGTTTTTCCTTCCTTCCTTCCTTCCTTCCTTCCTTCCTTCCTTTTTTTTTTTTTTTTTTTTTTTTTTTTTTTTTTTTTTTTTTTTTTTTTTTTTTTTTTTTTTTTTTTTTTTTTTTTTTTTTTGTATTTTAGGGAAGGCTCTACAGAGTGTTCAGGGTCTCACTACTAGATCAGATGAGTAGTGATTCTTCTGTTTACAGCCTACCAAGTGCTGGGATTACAAGTGTGCCACCATCTCAATTGCCCTCTCAGCATGCCCTGGGAACAGGACTTGTATGGAAGGATGGGGATCAAACCCCAAGCCCTGAGCTTTAATCCACTGAGCTATTTGTCCGGCCCTTTTTTTTTTCTTGTTTCAAAATTGTTTTTCTTATTTTTTTTTTCATTTAAAAAAATAAATAAAATTTGAAAACTTGAAAAAATTTAATGGCAGTATCACTTGTGTAATTCTGATGTGATTCCTAGTCATTTTAACTGGATTATTATCTATTTAACAAGTTCATTGTGAGGTTTAAGCGATATCTGTGGAATGATTACAATGAGTAGCAAGTGCTTATGTGGTTTCAGTACACCTGTATGGTTTTAGTAACATCAGCAGAGATAATATTTCAACCCTGCCTTTTACTGCCTCTGTGACCTTAGGAGTTACCTATTTGTACTTCAGCTTATATATCTGTAATGCAGGAGTAAAATTAATACCTACCTTATAAACTTATAATGGTTAAGACATGTAAAAGTGCTAAGAAGGATACTACTATTATTGCTAACATTATCACCGTTTTATAAAGATAATTTTAGCAGTGCATGAAAGTCCTGCAGAAATATGCATTTGTTCTATATAACAGCCAAGGAGAGAAATAAAAATAGATAAAAACCACAAGAAGTGAGAGAAGGAAAACAAATAGGAGTACAGAAGCATATCTATCTGTCTGTCTTTCTATCTACTTATCTATCTATCTGTCATATCAGAGAGGAAAGGAAGAAATATTCTTCCTACTTATCAAATTCATTTGTTTGCCCATGCACGGAGGAAATAAACTGTTTCCTACTTTATAGCATTTATTATGTTATGTTCTCTTTGCTTAGTTTTATTGTCCATCTTTCCTTTTAGCTAGAAGCTCTTTAGGGGAAGGAAACTCAAATACTGCATAGAGAGTGCTATGATAGTTGAGTTGAATGGCATAATATTAACTTTCCCTAAACATTTTGCTAATATCTCCTCACAAATATGCCTGCATTAGATGTATGATCCCTAGGTTGTATGAAACAAGTTTGCCTTTATTGCATGTAGCATTTCCAGATTTTTATTTTCTGTTTAATTTGAAAGTCTCAGGATTAAAATCAAGAACTTTTAGGCAACTTAATATCATAATGCTTGCCACATCTTTTTAGAAGACAGTTACCCTGTTTACCACATTTTATGCATGATTTCTTAATTTTTCTGTGATTTCTATCATTTTGTTCATTTTGTTTGTAAAGCAGCACATTTGATGCTTTAGCTCGTGACATTTTACTATGCATGCTTTGATACTTCTTGGAATATTTGGTTAGGAAGTAGGGTAGTTAGTTCATAAACATTGTTTAACGGAAGTACTCTAATTAGTGCCTTTTGGCTTGCTTACAGTGATAAACTAAAATGCACGTCAGTATGTATCCTAACAGCTACTAACAGCTTATAAAAGTCCTGTTACAACCCTTGGGGGCAGCATACACAAGTTATATTAAATAATGTAGTAGTTGAGACCATGAGAAAGAATTTCATTATGTTGATTTAATAATCTTTGCTTTGAAGGCTTTCATTAGTCTTAATTATCTAGAACTCCTAAATGGAGCCATCTAAGTGTATTCCTAATATTTTATATTTTCAGTGAAATGTTGCCTCCCTAATTGGTACTAAAGCCAATTTTTCTGTCCTCCTGTAATTTGTAGGCAAAAAAGAGAACATCGACCTAGAGCACTGAAATGGAATAGATTCAGAATCAGAAGCTAAAAATTTCTTGCCCACTTTATCAGGGATACAGCAGTTTTTCTTTGATTCAGTTCATTGACCCACTGAATAAGAAGTCTCTTCTGAAAAACTTGCTTTTTGGAAGCAAAGAATCACAAGATTTTTCCATTAAGACATTGATTTTTTGGTCTGTAATACTGAAGCTGATCACCTATAGAACTGTTCTAGAGACTAAGAATGGAATTTATTGCTATACGCTTGCTTTTTGTTTAATGATAAATAATAATTATTCAAGTTTATGAGAAACAGTGTGATGTTTCAGACCTGTATACCAGGTAACTCATTCTTAAAAGTCATTCTGTGCTAAAACATTAGAGCCTCAGTATGAGTCTAGTTTATATATTCTGAAGGATCTCCTTTGTGCTAAGAAATTTGGCTGTCAGAAACTTCTTGAAGCTGCTGGGCCAAATGAAGTCAGAAATATGTAAAAATAATTTTTAAAAACTAGATTAGTATTTGTCTAAGAAGTGAAATGAGTAACTGCTCCCCTCCCCAGGTAAAACATGCAGAAATTCCTGAATAACAGATACATATTCTGTAGATTTTACACAGGATATTTCTATAAAGCTTACAGGGGATGTGGTTCCTGTGTTATGGCTGCTCAATTCCCGTGGATGGAATAGACAGAGGGAGCCTCTGCTTAATTCTGTAAGGCTTATTCAACCTTAATTTCAAAAGAATAATACATGAAACTAAAGCTGTAGTCATCTCACTTGTGGTGACAAATGTGAGAATTCTAAATGATCTGTTACCTAACTAAAGCCAGCAGAAAAAGAAATTAAAAATGCATTTCTCTCTAGATGACAGGGTAGTTGTATAAAGAAATAAAAAAAATCGATATATCGATGAAGCTACACAAAAGGCAAAATCATTATTATCTCAATACGATTTAAAATATTTGATAAAATTTAACTGCAGTTTACTGTTAAGAGCCTAGAAAGCTAAGAATAGAAGTAAACTTTCCAAATTTGATAAAAATTGCACATAAATTTGATAAAAGACTATATACAAAATATAAAAGATGGTTTTACAAATAGCAATACTAAAACATTAGACAAAAGAAGACAAACATACTGGCTACTACTGATATCTTTGGTATAGATGTGGCTAATTAAGTAAGGGAAAAATAAAATGAAATAAAGTTGGGCACAGAGTGATGGCAGAGAAGATAAAAAGCAAAGTATCTATTTGATAATTACATTTTGTCTATAGAGTGAATCTGTTGGAACTAGCAAAGATACGTTTATATATATCTAAAAGATCAATAGGATTTTTCCACATTTACACCTGAGTATTATTCAAATAATTATAATAGTTATACAACTGAAATCCATTTATATATTAACCTAACAAAATGCATAACTGTGTGGAACAAATTTTAAAATTACTTAAGGTTATAATTTGAAGACTTGAATAAATGATGAACTGACTTGAATAAGTGATGAGCTACAATGTATTTACTAGTGGAGCATACAATAGTATTAAAATGTCAATTCCTGACAAAAGGAGCTTTAATTAAAATATAATAGGATTTTTGTGTGAAACTCAATAAATTGATTCTAATAAAGAAAAAAGTTTCATAAAAACTAATCAGTTTACAATGTATCAGAGAAATGATTTTTAGTGAAATTTTAATCCATATAAACGATAACAGTATGAAACTTATACAGAAACTGGAACAATGTGGAACTCAGAAGCAGAAAAATAAATATGTTTGACAGTGCCTTCCATCCAAAGATTGCTGGAATCACATACCTCTGAGTGGAAGAATTTTGGGTTATTACTCATTATAGGGGACAATAGTGCACCACTGAAGAGAGCTATTGAAAAGGAATATCAGTTATTTTGGGGAGGTCCTAAGAAAGTGAGTCTATGCTCTAGATTGGATATTTCAGGAAGAGTAATTCTATGATTAGTTTTGTTAATTAAATCTTGTCTGTAAGGAAAGAAGCTTAGAATGAAGCTGAAGTGTAGATGGAAAGAAACAAAGTTCTTACTACCTTAGATAAGGAATATTTCTTTATTTTTGTGCCTTAGACAATGTTTATATTTACCCAATAATGAAGTGGTCTTGTTTCTGTGTTGATCCATTCTGCTAGACTGCCTTTGTGTGAAATTGATGTTCTGTGAAAATATCAAATTGTTCATGTTTAACAGAATACTGGTAATATGCATCTCAGACCAGCTCATAATGACAGGATGGCCTTGCTGATAATATTTTTTTAATAATCAATACTACTGTACAAAGAGGTTTTAAAGCCATACTATTATTAGGGCTGACAGTGAGGTCCTTATTATATTATTATTATTTACATAAACATAAAAATGAAATAATATATATTAGTCAAGGATGAATTTATATGCAGGACCTTCTACAATATTTTCATCTATAGTGGAGGTGAGGCCAAGTAGTAGATATTCCAGGTGAAACAAATACTAAATAAAAAAGGAATCTTGGGTGGGCCATTATGATACTTTGTTATGGACTGAGAATTATAGATAATTCAATTATCAGTGGCCTTAGTCCAAAAGATAGTCTATAGGTCAACAGAAAAAAGGCAAGGGAAAGAATAGAAGGGTGCCTATGCCTAATCTTTTTTAGGTGAGAAGTGCCTTTAAGCTTTTTCATAATCTTTCTCCTGTCGCCCAAAAAGAATGAGCCACTGTAATGATAGCATGCTTATGCATGTTGAAATAAAACATGCCTACCAGTGTAAAATGAGAGCATTAATACTTCATGTGGGAACTTGTTTTAGCTTTAAATGGACCCAAAAGCTAAAACATTTTTAAAAACACTTTGTTAGTTTTAGAGAAACCTAGTTTATTACAGCTTAAAAGATTTCTTCATAAACCTTGAAATTAGTGTCAGTAATCGTGTCATTTTTGTCAACATTTACTTTTTAACTATAGAAAAGGTTTTTTTAGTTTTAGGAGCAAAGAGATGGCCCTATTCCCACCTCATTTCTTTAAAAGGTAATATCTAATGTCTCCAGTGAATTTCCTCTTTTCCTTAGTAAATATGGCTGACATATTGTGTTTATGGATATTAACTGTATGAATTATTTAAGAACAAAACAGAATTTGCTTGTGGGTTTTTTTTATACCTTATGCTGCTCCTCTAGACAGAATTTGTACAGCTCTATCTCTTGGGGTCTTCATATGCTACTTTGCCTTTTCCAGTATTTCAGCTACATTGAGCACTGTTGCCTCACATGTGAGTAATGAGGATCAAGTAATGCAGCTACAAGGGCCTTTCTGTGTAGTGTCCACTGGGTAATTCTCATTCCTCAATGGCCATATTTTGGAGTGGATGTCTTGGTATTACTTTTAATGCATTCTTTCTCTAAATTATGTCATTATATCTAAATTATAGTCAGAAAAGGTAGAGAAGTGTACTGTTAGGCTTAATGTTACCAGATCTTACAGAATGATCTCTAAAGGAAAGATTACTTAAATCTTCATTATTTTTAGAGAATCACATATAAAGCTTTTTCCATGAGCATTAAAAACTCTGGTATTAACTTTTAATACTATTTGATACCACAGCTCTCTACATACCTGTCATAGGTTTCTTTTATGTCGTTTAGTAACTATAACAAATTTTTATTTGAGAAATAAATTTATCTCTATTTGCATTCTTTACCATTTCTTCTAATTCTTGAGTCACTCTGGAAATTTTTTTTTAATTAACTTTATTAAGAAACAAATAGCAATGAGACAGTTTCAAAACCAATTAATAGGACTTTCTTTTTTCTTTTTTTTTTATCAGAAGTGGGGATTGAACTCAGGTCCTTGGTGCTTGCCAGGGATTTCACTGAGCCATCTCTCCGGCCTCCAATAGAACAGTTTGAATAATTAATACATTGCATATGCATATTACTATCTTCTCGGTGGTTATTCATAGTACGAGATATGGACATAATATCTTGTCCAAACACTTTTAGTACAAGTCTTTCTTCTCATTGCATTAAGAGAAAGTAGCTGTATATCTATCCTATTTTGTATATACAGATACAAAATGGTTCTTCAATTATAGCCCTCTTTTTTTGTTTAGTTTTGTTAGGGTATTCCATTGCCATTTAAATATTGTAGATATGTGAACTCAGCAAATTAACCCAATATAATCAGTAGTGTATAATAGTAGTGGGTTATCTGTAAGACTGGCAATGTCAAAAGTTGTTGACTTGAGCCTTTCACAGCTCAGCATATTAATACGCCTTTACTTTTTATACTTCCTTTTTATACTTTTCTGCTGGATGGTGAAGACTGAGACCTATATAACAAGATATGTAACTTCTCTATCTGACAAGGTCAGTCAAATCCCCTCAGGATTTATCCTGTATCCCTGTAGCGCAGTTTGCAGATCCTTTGTCAGTGTCAGCCATGTGGATGAGTCATGACCATTGTTTGACCAATTTACTCTCTGTGAAAGCCTGAGAGAATGTTTTCTCTCCATGAGACTGTCCTTATGCACAATCTCCTTCATTAATCACATTGCTCTGTTCCCCCGTAATCTTCTTGATCAGAAAATTTGGGACACAGTTGAGTTACCTGATACTACATTATAGGTTCTCCTATGTCCTGAGTCTTCACTGACCTTGAAAGGCTAGAGCCAAAATGTTGGTTGACCGTGCAGCCCTTTTTCTCTAATTTTTGGTCTGCAAACTTACATTTTTAATGCTCCAGAAGAGAAACTTATTATTACCGAACAACATATGCAGTTGGGTTTAATCTCACTATCTGTCTGCATATTAAGCATTTTAGGCATAACGTGGAACAGGTATTTTCCATCAAGTATTAATAGTTAAACTCTAAGTCCCTACAGAATATGGAGAAAAAAATTTAAAAAATCAAAAATATTTAAAAAGTATGAATAAACAATTAAATATTTTTACCCAGAAATTTAGAAATCTCACCATATACAGCCTTTTAACAGGACGGTCCTGTGACATTTTTTTCTTGTCTCTTTTTTTTTTTTTTTGCATTTTTTACCCTTTTTTAAAAAACATTTATTTGAAAGACAGTATGGCAATAACTGGTATGTAGTGACAAGCAGTACTTATTTAGAAGACCAGAATGATTGCAAGCATGATCCTTCTATAACACATTGCTATCTTCAGTGCAATTGCTTTGTTCACAGATATCAGCATATATATATAGTCAAGTTGAGAATCCTACCAATTAAGTGCTAGTTTCAAAAACCTGCTGGTGTTTCTCAGGATCATTGCCTTACCCATTTTGTATGTATAGATGTATGGCTTTGCCCTTGTCATGTTTCCTAGGTTTTCTCCTTGCCCACTCCTTGTTGTCCAATCCTCAAGTTCTTGCTTTCCTTTTAATGTGTTATACCTTTCTATTTGTATTTCTTCTTTTGAGTTCTTATACTAGGGAGACTATACAATATTTACACATTTGGGTCTGGTTTATGTCCCTTTTGAGTATATCTTCAAATGGCATTTACTTAAGTATAAATGCTTCAAGTTTATCATTCTTTACACCTGAGTAATACTCCACTGTATAAAAATACCACATCCTTTTCATCCATTCCTCAGGTGACAGGCATCTTGATTGTTTCCAAGATTTGGGTATCACAAATTGTGCTGCTGTAAGCATAGATACACATATACCACTATGATATGACATTCTCACTTCCTCCAGGAAAATTCTCAGTAGGGGGAGAGCTACCTTGAATGAGATTTGCACTCCTACTTTTTAAAGGAGTCTCCACACTGATTACCATAATGGTTGCACCAGTCTATATTCCTACCAACAGTGGAGAACAGTTCCTGTTTACCCACTGCCTCTCCAACATTTGTTGTTAGTTGATGTGTTTATGATAGCCATTCTTTCTGGGGTGATATAGTATCTCAGTGTTGTTTTAATTTGTGTTTCACCAATGGCTAGTGATCTGGAATATTTTTCTTGTATCTATTTGCTTCTTTAATTTCATCCTGTGAGAAGTATGTGTTCATCTCGGATGCCCATTTCTGGAATGGACTTTAAATTTTGGGGCTCTAATGTTTTTTTTTTTTTTCTTTACAAATTCTAGAGAGCAGAAGTTTGTGTGAATGTTTTATTAGTCAAGATTTTTTCCAGATTGGTGGGTTGTCTTTTCACTTTATTGGTAATTTCTTTTGATGTGCAAAAACTTCTCAATAAGACGAGATCCCAGTTGTTAATTCTTTCAAGTATTACCCATATGATTTGATTTTTGTTCATGAACTCTTTGCCTACCCCTATATTTTCAAGAATTCTTCCTACTTTCTCTTCCAGAAGATTAAATGTTTCTGTTTTAATGTTTAGATCTTTAATCTAGTTTGACTTTAGCTTAGTGCACAGTGATAGACCTGGGTCAAGTTTTAGTTTTCAGCACGTAGAGAGCCAGTTTTTCCAGCACCATTTGTTAAGGATGCTATCTTTCCAGGAAGCCCCTTTGTCAAAGATCAGGTGACTGTGGGTTCATAGAGACCTATGGATCTTTTAATCTCTTCCATTGATCCTCAGGTCTATTTTGTTGACAGTAACATGCTGATTTTATCACAGTACCTTTGTAGTATAATTTCAAGTCAGGAATTGTAATGTTTCCTGCCTTTGTTGATCAGGATTGCCTTTATTATTCTAGGTCTTTTCTGGTTCTGAATAAATTTCAGGAATGATTTCTCTAGGTCTGGGAGGTATGTTGGTGGTGATTTGGTAGGGATTGCATTAAATCTGTACAGCAATTTTTGGAGTATGGCCAACTTCACAATGTTCTTGTGCAAGAGCAGGGAATATCTTTCCATTTTCTGAAATCCTCTACAATCTCTTTTTTTCATAGTACTGTACTTTTTCTTAAAAAGATCTTTGACTTCTGTAGTTAGATTAATTCCAAGGTATTTCATATTCTGTGTTGCTATTGTAAAATTATTGTTTCTCTGATTTCCCTCTCAGTGTGTTTGTTATATGTGTAGAAGAATGCTATTGACTTTTGAGTATTGACTTTGTACCCTGATATGATACTGAATTTGTTTATCAATTCTAGTATATGGAGTTTTTTGGGTCTTCCAAGTAAAGTGTCATGTCATCTGCCAGCAGTGATAATTTAATTTCTTCTTTACCTATTCTTATTCCTTTTATTTCTCCCTCTTTTCTAATGGCAGTTGCTAATGATGCCAAAACTATATTGAATAGGACAGGTGATAGAGGCCATCCTTGTCTTGTACCAGATCTGAGAGTAGAAGATTTCAGTTTTCACCATTTAGAATTATATCAGCCATTTGGTTGTTATCGATGTCTTTTGTCAGATTGAAGTTGAGGCCTTCTATTCCAATTTTTTGCAAAGGACTTTGAACATGAATGAGTGTTGCACTTTATCAGAAGCCTTCTCTGCATCAATTGAGATGGTCATGTGGTTTTTAGATTTGGCTCTGTTGATATAGTGTATTACATTTATATATTTGCATATATTGGCCCATCCTTGCATAGTGGGATGAATCCTACCAGGTCTTGGTGTATAATCTCTTGATGGTTTGCTGTATTGTATTTGCTTGGATTTTATTGAGGATTTTTGTTCATGAGGGATACTGGCCTGCAGTTCCCTCTTTTAGTTGTATCTTTCCCTGGTTCTGGTATCAATATAATACATGCTTCCAGGAATGACTTTAGGATTGCTCCCTTTTCAATTTCATTGAAGAGTATGAGGTGTATAGGGATTATATCTTACGTAAATTTCTTGTAGAATTCAGGTGTAAATCCATCAGTACCTGAACTTTACTTTGTCAGTAGGCTTTTTATTACATTTCATATTTCATAGGCTGTTACTGGCTTACTGAGAGTTGTTATATCTTCTTGATTCAGTTTTGGTAATTTGTACCTTTCTAGGACTCTGTCCATTTCATCTGTGTCTTCTACTCTGTGAGAGTAACAGTTCTCAAAGTAACTATTGACAATCCTCTGAATTTCCACTGGGTCTGTCATAGTTACAGCGTTTTCATTCCTTGTTGGTTGTATCTGAATTTTTTCTTTCCTCTTTTTGATGAGGTGAGCTAGGGGTTATCAATTTTATTTAATCTTTCAAAAAACTAACTTTTTGATTTGTAAATTCTTTGAACTGTTTTCTTCATCTTAATTGAATTAATTTTTGTTCTAATCTTTATGATTTCGTCCCATCTTTGGGCTCTGGATTTGGTTTGCTCTTCCTTTGCTAGATGTTGGAGGTGCATTATTAGTGTGTTTATTTGTTCCCATTCGGTTTTTTCTAACGTATGAGTTCACAGCTATGAATTTCTCTCTGAAAATGCTTTCATTGCATCCTATAAATTCTGGTAAGTTGTGCTTGAATTTTCATTGAATTGTAGATATTGTTGAATTTTTTGTTTAATTTTATCTGTGACCCATTGATTGCTAAGTAGGATATTGTTTAATTTCCACATATTTATGTGGGGTTTTTTGTCTCAATTCCAGTTTCACTGTACTATGGTCATATAACATGCATGGGATAATTTTTGTTTTTTTGCATATACTTAAGCATAACCTATGGACCAGTATATGGTCTATTTTAGAAAATGACCCATATGCAGCTGAAAAAAATGTGTATTCATCTGTGTTTGAGTGGAACACTGTATATATCCACTAAGCCCATTTGTTCCAAGCTCTGGTTCAGTTCTGCTACTACTTTACTAATTTTGGTTCGCTTGACCTATCTTTTGGGGATAAGGTGATGTTAAGGTCTCCTGTTAAGATTGTGGTCTTGGATATTACATTTTTCATGTCTATTAAGATTTGTCTTATATAGTTGGGTGCTCCTGTGGTTGGTGCGTATACATTTATGACTGTTACCTCTTCCTCATCAGTTTTTCCCCTAACCAGTATATAGTGGCCTTCTTTATTTCATCTGATAATTCTTGGTTTGATGTTGAGACTGTCTTGAGAACAGGATTGCTACCCCTGCTTTTTTCTGAGGTGCTGGGGCATGTAGTATTGTTTTCCATTCTTTAACTTTCATCCTGTGAATTTCTTTTTGAGTTAAGTATGTTTCTTGTATACAGCACATTGTTGAATTTTGTTTCCTAATCCACTGTACCAGTCTATTTCTCTTTATTGGTGAATTGAGTCCATTTACATTGATGATTATACTTGAGATGTATTGATTAATGATCAACATGTTATTTACCTGCTGTTGTTTACTCTTTTTTTGTCCTGTGTTTAATTGTTTGCCCTAGTTATTGGGTTCCTTCTATTCTCATTCATGGAGTTCTGATCATTTTGTTCCCTTTCTAAAACATCTTTCATTAGTAGTCTACAAAGGGTTGGCTTTGTCATCATGAAATTCTTTAGTTGTTCTTTATCATGGAAGTATTTCACTTCTCCACCTAACTTGACAGAATTTTGCAGGGTATAATAGTCTGGGCTGGAATTTGTTTTCATAGAGTACTTGAAATACTCTGCTCCATTCTCTTCTGACCTTCATGGTTTGTGTAGAGATATCTGCCTTTATTCTGATGAGTTTTCAATGCAAAGTGATCTGTTTCTTTTCTCTAGCGACTTTCAGTATATTTTTCTTGTGCTGGTGTGTTTTTAATTGGGTTGAAGTTATTTGGAGTTCTTTATGGTTCAGTTAAGTGAATGTGAGATTGTTTCCTCATATTTGGGATGTTTTCTGCTGTTCTGCACATACTCTTCTTATGTCATTTGTATTGACTCCTTCTTTCTCATTGGTGCCTATTTGTCTCACATTGTTCATCTTTTCATCGTTGTGTAGGTGATGAATTATTTTTTCCTGCATCCTAGTTCTTTTTAGGAGATCTTTTCTTACCTTTTTACTAGCTGCAATGGTGTCTTCAGAATCAGAAACTCTATGTTCACTTTTACTCAGATGGTTTTGCAAATTTATGATTCAAATTTTAAGTTTCTGTATATCTTTTTGACTCTGCTTCATGCAATCTATTTCTTTCTGTATTGTTCATTAAAGGAATCCATCACTTTTCTAATTGCCTCTATTTTTTTTATCAGTGTCTTCTTGAGAAGCAGTTATTAATTCTTTTGCTTCAGAAATTTGCTTTCTGATCTGATTTCCTCTGTACGTTTCTATCCTATTTTGGTTCGCTTGACCTATCTTTTGGGGATAAGGTGATGTTAAGGTCTCCTGTTAAGATTGTGGTCTTGGATATTACATTTTTCATGTCTATTAAGATTTGTCTTATATAGTTGGGTGCTCCTGTGTTTGGTGCGTATACATTTATGACTGACACAACAGTGAACGTTTGGAGGTACTGCGGAGGGATGGAGGGGTCCCGACTGCATTGGATTCTTTACTTCAGACACTATTACTTCAGAGTTTTTTATTTCAGAGTTAAATTCTGATCTGAGTTCCTGTATACCTTTTTACTGTTGTGTCTTTATTTCCTACGCTATTATTTCAGAGATTTCTTTTTTTATTTCAGAGATTATTTCTTATCTGAGTTTCTGTATACCTTTCTGCTATTGTTTTTTTTTTTTTTTTTATTTCTGGCATTATTAATTCATACAGGTCAGCTGAGCTATTATCTTCTCCTCTTGTTCTGGGTGAGCTGAAGGCCTGAAATTGCATTTTGCTTCTTCTCTTTGTCATTTTATAGAGCAATGAACTCTGATCTTTCCTGTGGAGCTTTGGTGCATTTATAACCTTAGCACCTACTGAAATTTGGGTGCAAATCTACTAAGTTTGAGTTTATTCAGTTCTGCCTGGCTTTTTTTCTCATTGTTGTGCTCTGCTCCTTTCTGCTGCAGCCCTTGGAAGTCAATCTATTGTGCCCCTCTGACACAACAGTGAACGTTTGGAGGCGCTGCGGAGGGATGGAGGGGTCCCGACTGCACTGCAGAGGGTCACACACACACACACACACACACACACACACACACACACACACACACACACCATGCTTGGTTTTCTGGAAATTTCTAGTTCAAACATAAAACTGAAATTTATTATATAAGACTTCAGTTTTCTTGAGTGTGATCACATTGTTTTCTATAGAAATTACTCTGCTTCTTTTGTTGCATCTGTTGAATATTTCCCTTTTATCTCTGAAATACATATTTAGCATTCTAGATTTGTTTTATCTAGTTAGATAAAAAACTGTGTCCTCAAAATTGGGATATATGCAAATTTACTTTCCTATAGAACATCATTAAAAATGATAGCTTACAGCCCCTTATAGCTCTATAATATGCTAACCTATGTTCACAATAATACTTTAGTAGGACTCCCTCTGTACTTCCTTCAGTCTTTTCAGATAGGTTCCTACAGTTCCTAGTCTATACTACATTTTGAAGGATTTTTACACTGAAAAAGAGAACTGTTTTCAATTTCTTTGAACTTAGGACACAAAGGTTACTAGAAGACAGTGTCATATTTTACATATACACACACACTCAGTTTTTCTTTTCTAGACATAACATCCATGTTTTATGCTTCTCCAATTCTCATTTAGTCCAGGGTTTTAAAGTACAGCGGAAAAGGCAAAAAAATAAAAATAAAAGTAAAACTTTTTAAGAAACTTTTCAGGGCCAGCAAGATAGCTCAGTGCACTAAAGCGCCTGCTTAGGCAGAGCACAGCAGCTAGGGTTAGATCCCCAGCATGTTGTGCCTGCCCCAACCCTGGGGCTGGCTGAGACAGCCAGAGAGTGGAATTGGTTGCATGCACCTGTAATCCCAGTGCTTGGGAGACTGAAAACAGGAAAATCACTATGAGTCCGGTCTATGTAGTGGGACCCTGTATCCCATGTACTAAATGCAAAAAAGAAAGAGAGAGAGAGAAACTTTTGAAGCTGATGTACATAGCTGATCAAGAAACATAGACAGTTTTTCTTCATATGCTAACAGTCTGAAAGGAGGAACATGGGAGCAGAATGTTCCTTTCTTGCCCGATGATGTGAGTATGATATACCATAATTCTTCATTTTAACCCACACTTTGAGTGGAACTTTATGTGATATCTTCATATCAAGAATAGAAATTAACACAGTAAGCATATGTCCATACAGATAATTTTTTAAAAATCCTTTTCATTTGGGCAAGAGGACAAGTGTTTATAGCATAACCATTCTGTTAAACTCATTAACATGAAGAAGTGTTCTTTCCAGAAAAACGTTACCATGAAAAGATGGAGGTGTATAGTCATTTATTTAGCAGTTTTACAGATCTGTTTGGAGTCTGAGTGTTTCTCTCCTACAAATCTTTTCAACCTCTATGGTGAGATAGATTTCATATTCATAGTGGTACATTTATCTTAAAAAGTGATTGTGGTTGGTAATGCACAAGGAAGCAATTTAGTATCACTACCAATATCTCATCCCCAGGGTTCCTAGAGTAGAGTATAACTTTTTGAGGAGGAAATTATGTATACTATTAGGTAAGATCTATTCATATTCTGACATTCGTACTAGAGTTCTGAATTCTACTTTTTGTGTTTTGCACATTATAGTAAAATCCATTTCTTCAGAGAAATTCCTCAGAGCACAAGTGTTTAAAACTTGAAATCAATTTACTTTAAAACATTTCAGTGTTTGAAGGAATTTGTTATGTTTAATTTCCCTTTTATAAAGAAGTTTTTACTGAACTTTAATATTCTATTTTATTATCTGACATGCCAAAAATATGTAAGTGGTATCTTCTTGTTCTCAAGTCTGAGTATCTGTTTCCTTTAAAGCAAGTGTTAGCAAATGTTTCCTGTAAAGGGCCATCGGGTAAATGTTTTAAGCTGTGCAGCACACGTGTAGCCTCTGTCCCCTCTTCTACCTGCTATTTTTTTTTCTTTTATATCATTGTTGTTGTAACCCTTTGAAATACTCCTTTCTGAACTTAAGTTCCTACAAAGTAAATTTGGCCTGTAGCTTTTTGTGTGTTCGTGTCCCCCACTGCCCGTAGCTTTTTGAGGCCTGAGTTGTAGATCTGCCCTTCACCAAAGCTAGCAGTGATCTTGAGCAGTTGTATGATTTGCTTCAGCTTCTCTCTCCTTTTTATGAAGATAACCTGGTACTCTCTTCAAGCTTAAAGAAGCTATTAAATACTTAAAAGTATGCTTTTCTTTCTTTTTCTTTTATGTACTCATTTTCTCATTTCATATATGCACTTTAAATATTAAAGGAAATAATTTATGAAAATTATGTATTAAATTTAATAGTATAATTAGTATTATCTAGTGTCAAGCTGTGTGGCATATCAACTCAGCGTCATAAAGTCTGAATTTCAGATTTTGCTCTTACTAGATTCTAGTCTTAACCAATCACCAAATTCACTGTTTCATTTTCTTCTGATCAAATTGAGAAATTAACACTTTGCTAACTTCCTTTTTTCTTAAATTTGCTTAATTATTTTCTAAGTAAAATGTAGATCAAACTGGGAAGGCCAGGAATATAGCTCAGTAGCACAGTGCCTGTCTTTAGTGTAGATAAACTGAAAATGCTATTATAAAGTACAAAATCATAAAATTGTTACAAGTCATTCTTTTAAACAGTATGCTTATATTATAGTGAAGGTCCCTATATAGATTTTGTTATATGAAAATAAGTTGCATTTAAAACCATCAACTACTAAGGCCAGTAATCTTTGTATTATATATATCTCTAAGAAAATAATAGACATTTAATGACTAGTTATAATATTTGTGGCATCAGTAACTTTTCCCAAAGAGAATTAACACCTTAAATTTTGATTATGCTGTTCCTTTGTTACTAATCCACTGGTATCAGGTACTCTCTAAAATACTCAGATATTTGTTCACTTACTCTGAGATTTTAATCAGCACTAGTACCAGATGCTTTTGTTTGTCTCTAACTGTGCATACTGCATTTTATAATTAGAGTATAAAACTGTTACTTTTTTTTCTTGGATTAGTGTTATAAAATTGTTTTTATCTACTTAGTATCTCTCATATTCCCTTCAATGACAGAATAATGAAAAAAAAATACTTCCTGTGACTGGAAAGGTTATATTCAGTAATGAAACAGCTAATTCTGTGTTTACTTTTTTCCTGATTTTCCTTTTTCCCAGTCAGTATTTCTACCAAAAGCCACTTTAAAGGCTCATTTCATATAATAAATGTATATCTTCATTAATGAAGGCTGATGTATAGGGAAACTTAGAGTAGAAGAGGAAACTGCTTGGAAATCTGAGATGAAATTTGCAAATTTCTGTTTTGAGTTATACAAAATGTAAAGGAGGAAGAAGAGAGAATGATGTAGTACTATACTTCATACATCTGGTCCTTCAGTGGTATCACCAGAGGAGTTTTGAAAATCTAAGGATTTTCTGGCTTAGTCCCAGACTTACTGAATCAGAATTTTGGAGGGAGTAAGAGAGATCAGACCTAGAAACATACTTTTTTTTTTTAAAAGACTTGTCTAGATTTGAGTGTCAGTGGATACTTATTTTTAGAGTAAGCCAGTTATGAGCTTGAATTCTGGTTCTCTTACTATCTATATGAATTTGGGCAAATTATTTAACCTCTCTTCAAAACAGAAAAGAGAAAACTTGATTTTTCTAAGAATTTCAGGGAACACATATGTATACAGTCACACTTCAGTCTTCTCATGAAGATTTGATACTTTAGCTATGTAGTATGTACAAATTGTTAAAAGGCTAAGGAGATAATAGTATCAATTTGGTAAAGCTATTTAGGAATTCTACCCTAATTTGGTGAAAGAAAAATTGAAGATTACAAAATTTGTTTGTTTACTTGCCTGGCAAATTATTAAAATGACCTTTCAGGTTATAAAAGGGAAAAATGAAAGTATATCTATATGCACTGTATTTTTACAGTGTGAAAACTAACTGAATAAAGAAGAATGTTTGTAAGAAGTTTTCTTCATTATAAGGAAAATATAACATGTTATCTTTTATCTAGTCTAAAAATAGTGTAAGTATGGAAAGTAAAAAAGGATGCAATTTTAAATCTATAAAGCTTTGCTGGTATGTGTAAGTACTCAGGACTGGCTGAGGTATCAAAAAGAATAATTTGTCATTGCAGTATCTCCTACATGCCACTTTCTGAGGAAAGGAAAAGATTCTAGATATAAAAGGAAAGACTTGGAAAGAAAAAGTAATATGCCTATGGTTTTCCAGATGCCTATTTTGTTATCACTGCCTTTTAAAGAAAGTAAAACCAGGTCAGCCATTCACAATAATTTGTAATTATCAGAAAAGAAAGAAGTCAGCATCCAATTTACTTTGGTGTTATAGCTTGTATCTGGATGTCCTGTAATGCCTTATGTACTCATAGGTGGGAGTTTTTACACTTGACTCCATCTAGGACATGTGATGCTGGGATTAAGTGTGTGTAGTACTAAATTAGTCTGGTTTGTATTAACATAGTTCTGAGTATAATTTGATGGATTCATTGAACATAGAAGCCCCACCCTGGACATGGGTAATGCCACTCAAAGGCTTGTAGCCTGAATAGGATAAAAGGAAAAGGGAGGTTTACTGCTCCTGCTGCTTGTTACTCCTGTCTGCCCTGCCATAAGCTGTTTCTCCTCTGTGATTCCTCTGTGCCGTAGTGCCCTGTGTAGGAACCGACTGTGAACTGAAACCTCTACAAACTAAGCTGAAATAAACCTTTCCTCTTTTGCTTGTGGATTGCGTATATTTTATCTCAGCAATGAAATAAGTATGACATTTTACTGCTGTTCTTTATGTTGTGTATTTGTATTTACAGTGTCCTCTAAAACAAATCTCCACAATCATTTTTTCTGTAAGTTATTTATAATCATTATTTTATTTTTATTTATAATTTTAATAGGACAGTTTCAATAATTAATACATTGTACATTGTTATTTTCTTAGTGGTTATCCGTAGTGCAAGAAGCAGACAGGATATCCTGTCCAAATACTATTAGTGTAAATCTTTCTACTCATTAAATTAAGCAAAAGTAGCTGTATATCTATCCTAACTATTTTGTATATATAAATACAAAAATCCTTTGAATCTCCTCTTTGTTTAGTCCTGTCAGAGATGGGTATTCCATTGGCATCTAAACAGTATAGGTACATGAATTCAGCAAAACAATCCAACACAGTCCAGTAGTCCATAATAGTAGTGGGTTATCCTCAGAAGTTGTTGACTTGAATCTTTCACAGCTCAGCATATTAATATGGCTTTACTTTATGTACCTCATTGTTATACTTTTCTGCTGGATAGAAAAATAAGACCAAGATAAAGTGAGACCTATATAACAAGAAATGTAACTTTTGTATCTGATGAGGTCAGTCAAGTCCCCTCAGGGTTTATCTTGTAATCCTGTACCGCACTTTGTAGATCCCTTGTCATTGTCAGCCTTGTGCATGAGTCAAGGCCATTGCTTGACCAATCCGCAGAAGTTGTTGACTTGAGTCTTTCACAGCTCAGCATATTAATATGGCTTTACTTTATATACCTCGTTGTTATACTTTTCTGCTAGATAGAAAAACAAGACCAAAATAAAGTGAGACCTATATAACAAGAAATATAACTTTTGTATCTGATGAGGTATCTCTGTGGAAGCCTGAGAGAAAGTTTTCTCTCCATGTGACTCTGCCTAGGCACAGTATAGATCATCAGTCACCTTCCTCTGTGGCTCCTTAATCTCCTTGATCAGAAAATTTGGTGCACAACTGAGTTACATGATGTTACAGCACAGGTTCTGTAACACAGGGCCAAAAATTTTGGCCCTAGCCTTTCAAGGTCAGTGAAGACTCAGGACATAGGAGAACCTGTGCTGTAATATCATATAACTCAGTTGTGTACCAAATTTTCTGATCAAGGAATTAAGGGGCCAGAGAGAAAAGTGATTGATGATGCAGAGTGTGCCTAAGGAGAGTCACATGGAGAGAAAACTTTCTCTCAGTCTTTCACAGAGGGCAAATTGGTCAAGCAATGGCCATGCCTCGTCCACAAGGCTGACACTGGCTAAGGATCTACAAAGTGCAGTTTAGGGTTACAATAACAAACCATTACGAAAATAATTTGAAATGTAATAATTATAGAATCTGTCCTGTTAATTTGATTTGAAACTGTCTCATTGTATTTGTTCTTCAATTTAAAAAAATGTTGTTCATTGACTTGTGTTAGTTTTGTTATTTCTTTTTTTTTTTTTTTTTTTTTTTTTTTTTTTTTTTTTTTTTTTTTTTTTTTTTTTTTTTTTTTGTCTTTTTGAGACAGGGTCTTCCTATGCAGTTCAGGCTGGCCTTGAGCTCACTTTGTAGCTCAGGCTGGTCTTGAACTCACAACAATCCTCCTGCCTCAGCCTCCCAAGTGCTGGGATTACAGGCATGCGCCACCACGCCCGGCAGTTTTGTTATTTCTTAAATGTCCCCCAAAGGCTTATGTGCTGAAGTTTTGATCACATGCTTATGGTGCTGATTGAATAGATCAATACAATTCAAAAAATTTTGGCATCAAGATTAATATATATAAATAATATATATCAGTAATATATATTACTGATTTTATGTAGTGACATAATTTGTTTATATTTGTATATGTCCTAAGATGATCCTGCATAAGTCTTTATTTGTTGGGGAACTAAAGGCTGAACTCTTTTAAAGTACTTTAAATATTTTGTTTCTGTATTTTAAGTAAGAAAAGAAAGGCTTTTTCATTTTTTATTTTTTGTTTTGCCCTTAGCTGCCTTTAATTTAGCTTCTCCAGCTGATACTAAGCATAGAAGTTCATATTGTTAATTATCAAATAAAATATTATCTAATTCATTGATTTTATTCATGTTTTCCTAAGGATTTATATGCAGTCATTGACCATGTATCATTCAGGTTAATGACAGACCACACATATATAATGGTGGAGCTATTACCTAGTGACATTATAGTCATCCTATCTGTGATAGTTGCCCCTGTGATAGTTGCACAACAGTGTACACTTGGCAACACATTTCTCAGCAGGTCCTTGCTAATTTATGTGTAACTATGTTTTATATGTGTTTCTTAATAGAATAGATGCTTTCCTGTACTATTTGTATTATAGCTATCTCTAGCTTATTGTTGAGATTTTTTCCCCTTAATTTTCATCATATTAAAATGGTGAACAATTTTTCCGGTTCTTCTAATATCATAAAAACTTGATTTTAAGCTCTGTTTTTCTTAAAAAAAAATAGTACCTCATAAAATATGTGTAGTAATCTTGAATTAGTGATATGTTTCTGAAAAGTAGGAATGAAGATCATTGATAGAAGGAGTATCATTTTTATTTTTTTTCTCAAACTGTTCTTTTTGCATTGAGCAATCACATAAATTTTAAGGATCAGACTACATTTCTTTACCAGTGTGGAAATCTTATTATTTGAGATGTTATTTGTAGTTATCACTATTTTGCCCTTTTTTTGTGGCTTATCTTTTCTGAAAGTTGTAATTTAATCACATATTAGATTGCTGTGTTTTGTTTTTTGTTGTTTTTTTGTTTGCTTGTTTTTTTTGTATTTAGGACAGAGTGTATAGGGTCTCACTACACGGATCAGACTTGTAGTGATTCTCCTGTTTACAGCCTCCCAAGTGCTGGGATTACAGACTTGTGCCACAGTGCCCAGTCTCAGTCACTGCCTTAGTGTGCCCTGGGGGCAGGGCTGATGGCAGGCCAGGGATTCGAACTCCTGGCTCCTAAATAGGTGCTGTAATCTGTGTTTTTCTTTTTTGAGACAGGGTTTTTTTTAATGTAGTTCAGGCTGTCCTCTAACTCACTTTATAGCTTAGACTGACCTGTAACTCACAGCAATCCTCTTGCCTCAGCCTCTGGAGTGCTAGGATTATAGATGTGTGCCTCCATGGCTTATCTGATCACCTCTTTATGCTCATCATAAAAGTATCCTTTTGTTTTGACAGTTTATCTATTTTAAATAGAATCAGTCATAGAAGCATGGACTGATAAATGCTTCTGTTTATAGATAGACATCTGACAAGGTTAGATTAGTACGTGTTTTGGGCCTCAGCATTCTGAAAACAGAAGTTATTCTGTAGAGTAGCGTTGAAGTAATTGTCAAATATTTTAAGATTTGTAATGTGCCAAATGATTTTGTTATTTCCAAGTGCATTTCCCTTTTTAAATTTTATTTATTTATTCAAATGTATTTTGTACAGGGTCTACAGGGTCTCACTATACAGATTGGACTTGTGGTTATCCTCTTGTTTTTCAGCCTTCCAAGTGCTGGCATTGCAGGTGTGTGCCCCTACACCCAGTCTCAGTGGCTGTCTCATCATGCCCCAGGGGTAGAGCCAGCACAGCATGCTGCATTTCCTTTTTAGTACTCCAAACTCATAACTAAAAATAATATATATAAGGACAGGAATATGGTGTTTAGTCATTGAAGGATCCAGGCTTGACCATCCATGCTATTACTCAGCTGACATTTTGTCTAAAGCACCAACCTTAGAAAACTTAATTTCTTTCTTTTGTTTTCTTCTCTTTTGAGACCAGTCTCACACTGTAATTCAGGCTGACCTTAGCTCACTATGTAGCCCAGGTTCACCTCCAACTCACCACAGTCCTCCTGCCTTAGCATCTCTGGTGCTTGGATTGTAGGCGTATGCCTCCACACCTTTATTTCATAATGTCAGTGCTGCCTAGCTCATTGACTTATTGTATTAAGTAATTTCTGTGGACCATGAAAGAACTGAATAAACATTTAGTGGTTATAGCTAAGAGTCACTACTAGTATCAGCTTTTTCTTTAGGTCACACTTCTCTAGGGATTTTTCATTTTTCTTTATAGCTTCAAAAAACATTTTATGGTGACTCAAGTTAACTCAGTGACTAAACAGACATAGATGATGAATGATTGGAGAAAGGATGAAAAATAGTGGGATTGTCACCCAGTGGATTTTCATCCACTACCTTCCTTTTGTAGAAACATTTTTTAAGACATAGTAGTCCACATTGTATTTATCTCTCTAGTCATGTCATTATGGTCCACTTATGCACACAAGAAACAAGAGAGTCATTTGGATGAAAAAGGTAAAAGGGGCAAATATTGAACACAGTTTACTTACCTCTTAACTTTTTGAATGTCTTCCAGTATAAAACCTCAGATCAAGTTTTTAACTGTAAGGTAGCTTTCACTTTGCACATGAATACTAATTGCGGGTATAGCCATACTCGAAACACAGTTTCTGCTGTTTTTCTTCAGAGATACATTATAATTATTAATTTTAATATCTCTTTACTAAGAGATATTAAATATGTTTCAATATTGCAAATATACCAATCTTGAGTAATATTCATAGGTTATCACAATACTGTGATTTTCCTTTTTTCAAAAAGGGACATTCATTTAAATGTTTAAGACATAGAGAAGTTTCTAATGGTGTGATATACACCAATATAGCAATTTATGTAGTGGATATATCTCTGCTGTGATAATACCACTTTTGGCCATATCTCTTAAGCTTTCACATTATTGGTCTTCTATCTCAGCCTTAATGAGTGGGGCAAAAAATAACACTATGTGAGTTTTCTTTGTCTGACCTCATCTGATTAATAGTCATAAAAGCCAGATTTGACAGAGCTTAACAGAAGGCTTTGAAGTATCACTTTTCTAGTTCACTTTCTATCATCACTGTATATATTTACTAGAACAAGCAGAATGAGAAAGGCCTAAAGGGTATTTCCACCTCCATTGAGAGGACTTCCTCACACACTGATGGTCACACAGGACAAAAGAATTGAATCGGACTGAAGGAAATCAGTTATCTACCACTGTGGATGAGTTTCTGATAGAACCATGGCTTCTCTAATGTGCATGGAGCATTTTGTTGTTACAATATTTTACAAAATACTCTTATTTCATTGTGTGAGTAGTGAAGGGTGTTAACAAGCCACTATGTATGTGTACTTAGCCTTAGGTCTCATCTAGTTCAGTGCTTACAGTTAGGCTTCCTTCCGTTCACTGAATGAGGAACTACATCTGTGTATTATCAGAGAAAGTCACCTGAAAGAATACAGAGATATAAGAAGTAACTGCATCTTGCTATCTAGGAAACAGTTATTATGAATTGCTAATTTCTAATAGGACATTATCTATTACATGCAAGCTTGACAGAATATGTCAGATAAGTAAAGTTGAGGAGCATTGTCTGTTCATTTGGTTATTTTGAAACTAAAATCATTCTTTGATATATACAAGTGATACTACTATTCAGAAGACACATAAACCTGTTTTTGTACGTTACTTACAAGTTACTGGCTTTACAGTATAAGCATCTCTCTGTGAGAAGAATATAGAGGCTGATCGGTTGATTTGCGTAAAAGAATTGGGCATGCTCAGCTTAACCATTCAGGGCTTTCTTTTCATTTTGGTTTTGGAATTGCCTGAGGCAGAAAGGTTCTTGATGCCTGCTGTACCATGTTATAAATTTACAAAAAAGCCTTTGCTCCTGAGAAAAGGGTTCTCCAATGTCCTATAAAGCTGAATATCTAATTTGGAGGTGGAATATTAGAAAAATTCTTCTAACTATACAAATAAGCCTCATACTCTAGCAATACTACTTATCTCAACATTTCTTACTCCTTTGTAGTCTCACCTCCCTCTCTCCTCATATCATTTTTCTTCCTTAGAGATCTTCTGTACTCAGATAGGCAAGATAGGTTATTTTGTGACTCCTTGAAAACTTTGATGCTTTTTTAATTTATTTTTTTAAATTGATTTATTTGTATTTTAACTTGAAAAGTGAAAAATAGAAGAAAAAAAAGACAAAAAAATGACATAAACAGGGTAACATACAACGATACATATGTTACAGATTCAATCCAACACAGATCAGCAGTCCACAATAGAAGTGGGTTATCCACAGAAGTTGTTGACTTAGCCATTCACAGCTCATTATATTAATATGACTTTACTTTATATACCTCCATTTTTATACTTTTCCACTGTATGGTTAAGACTGAGTTAAAGCAAGACCTATATAACAAAAAAGGTAACTTTGGTATCAGATAAGGTCAGTCAGGTACCCAGGTACCCTCAGGGTTTATCCTGTAATCCTGTACCGCACTTTGTAGATCCCGTTTCAGTGTCATCCTTGTGGATGAGTCACACTCATTGCTTGACCAATTTGCTCTCTGTGGTGGCCTGAAAGTTTTCTCTCCACGTGACTCTGTTAGGCATACTATACATCATGGATCACATTCCTCTGTGGCCCCATAATCTCCTTGATCAGAAAATTTGGGGCACTACTGAGTTACATGATGTTACATTACAAATTCTCCTAAGTCCTGAGTCTTCACTAACCTTGAAAGGGTAGGGCTAAAATGTTGGCTGACCTTGCAGCCTTTCTTTTTTCTCCAATTTTTGATCTGCAAACTTAGGTTGTTAACCCTCCAGAAGAGAAGTTTATTATTACCCTGCAACATATGCAGTTCAGTTTTCCCACACTATTAGTCTAAATATCAGACATCATAGGTATAATGTGGAACATGTATTTTCCATCAGGTATTGAGATACTAAACTCTTAAGTCCATACAGAATATAAAGAAGAAAAAAAATTAAAAAAATAAAAATGAACACTTACATATATTTACATAAATATTTAGAATCCATCCATATACAGCATAGTAGCATTGTACCATGACTATCTTGTGACTTTTTTTGTCTTATTTTTTGTTTACTATCCTTTAAAAAAGGGCAGTATAGTAATACCTAGAATGTCATGACAAGAAGTACATACTTAGAAGACCAGAATGGCAGGCATTTGGAGTGTAACCCTTCTATTACACTTTACTAAATTCAGTGCAGTTGCTTGGTTCACAGGTATCAGCATATATAGTTAGTCGAAGTGAGAATCCTACTTCTTAACTGCTAGTTTCAAAAATCTCCTGACGTTTCTCAGGATCATTGTCTTACCCATCTAGTTTGTATAAGTGAATGGTCTTGCCTTTTGACACTATTTTTAAAAGTACAAAAACCTTAACATTATTTTTTATGGTTTGTGCTTTACTTTTGTTGTTTTTCTTCAACAAACTATTTATAGTTCTTCATGTATTCTGATTAGTAAACTTTTGTCACTTATATGTATCTTAAATGTTTTCTCTTCTAAGTCTTATTGTTTATTATTTGGACTTTGTTCTACGTGGTCTTTTATTATAAGAAAATATTTTATGTCGAGTCATATTTTCTATTAAATTCTGTAGTTTTCTTTTTCTATTTAGATTCTTAATCAGCCTAGAATTTTTGACCTACACTTTAGTGCTTCTCTTCATACAGTTATGAGCTATCCAATACAGAGACTACATACAACCTCAAGTTTTAGTTTATTAAGATGGATTATAAAATTATGCATGATTTCCTGTTATTTACCACTGTCTACTGAACAATGTAGCTGTAGAACTTGTCTGTCTGTAGTAAATAGTCTTGATCCCCATCTGCCTTTACCAATACTGTCCTCTTATTAGGCTTAGATTTTTAATTTCTCTTCTTTCCTCGTAAACCTATAAATGTATTAAAAGAACAACTAGCTTCCTAAACTTAAATAGCTTCTTCTAGGAGTTAAAACTGGTCCCAAGTGAAAAACTGCCCTATATACAGAACTCATCTCTCTGGTACTTTCCTGCTAGATCATAGTAGCATTGATTACTTGTTCTCTGATTCCTTTCATTAGATTTTTTTTTTATCCCTATTTTTGTATTATCCTGAGCAACAAAAGTATTTGTACAAACTACCTAGCCTTCCTTCCATTGTCAGAAATGTAACTACCCAGCACTCAAGCTTGTACTCCTTATTGTTTATTTCTATAAAATTTAATTCTTTTATCCTTAATTTTTAACTTGGTCTAGTTTTTTTTTGTTTTTTTTTTTTTTTTTGCTTTTTTATTTAGTATAGGATCATTACATGATCCTCCTGTTTACAGCCTCTCAAGCACTGGGATTACAGGCATGCACACTATGCCCAGTCACAATCACTGTCTCAGTGTGCCTCAGATGCGGGGATGGCATGGCAGGCCCGAGTATCGAACCCCAGCCACTGCGACTGCCTAAGCTCGTACTTTAATCCACTGAGCTATTTGGTTGGCTCTTTAGTTTTAATTTTTAAAGCTATCCATTTTTCTTAAATCCTAGTTTTTATAGGTCATCTTTGATTAGCTCTATCTAGCAAATAAACAGTTTAAAATGTGTCATAGTCACAATTAACTTTAAATATAAATTACAATAATATTGCTTTATAAATCTAAGGTATTTGTGTGAATAAATTAAGTCCGGCCTTTGCCTGAAAAACTACATTGTTCATTTTATGTTTGCCTTGATCATTCATTAAAAACCTTAATTCTTCTGAGAATAACATTAAGCTCCACATGAATGTAAGAAGTATGGGAAACCTGGAGCTTTAAGTAAACTTTGCTGAGACATGATTTTGTTAAAATTACGAACTTTGCTTATTAACCCAAAACAACCTACCTTGAAGTATTAAAGCTAAACTGTCTGGCCCTGTTTTTCTATAAGTCTATTGTCAGTGCAAGTACACATTACTATTTTCAGAATCACATGGAGAGAAAACTTTCTCTCAGGCTTCCACAGAGAGCAAATTGGTCAAGCAATGACTGTGACTCATCCACAAGGTTGACACTGAAAAGGGATCTACAAAGTGCGGTACAGGATTACAGGATAAACCCTGAGGGTACCTGACTGACCTTATCTGATACAAAAGTTACATTTCTTGTTATATAGGTCTTGCTTTAACTCAGTCTTAACCATCCAGCAGAAAAGTATAAAAATGGAGGTATATAAAGTCATATTAATATACTGAGCTGTGAATGGCTCAAGTCAACAACTTCTGTGAATAACCCACTTCAATTGTGGACTGCTAATCTGTGTTGGATTGTTTTATTTAAATATATATATATATATATATATATATATATATATATATATATATATGTATAATTAGGTATCCATGTTTTGAAAATCTGTAACATGTATTGCTGTATGTTACCCTGTTTGTCATTTTTTTGTCTATTTGTTTTTGCTTCTATTTTTTCACTCTTCAAGTTAAAATACAAATAAATAAATTTTTTAAAAAGCAAGCTTTTAATCTGCTGAGCTATTTTGCAACCCTGAGGATATGATTCTTAATGTTTGTTTTAAACATCTCTAATATATGATTATATGTATTTATTTGCTTAATTTTTTTGTTTGTTTGTTTGTTTTTTTGTTTTTTTGGCAGAACCGGGGATTGAACTCAGGCCCTTGCACTTGCCAGGGAAGTGCTTATTCCACTGAGCCATCTCCCTGGCCCCTTATTTGCTTAATTGTTGACCTCTGGTATAATACATAGAATATAAGGTTGGAGGTAAATTATTATAGATTATTCTTAATAAACTTTGAGATGTTGAATGTAAGAATAATAGGTTTACTATTAAAATATCACAGAAAAGAGAAAAAATAGTCACTGAGTAGCCAATGAATAAATGAATACACTTGTTCACTTATTTACAGCATTTAATAAAGCTGAAACCACAAAATTTTTTTGGTGTACAATTACTAGGGAAATTCACTAGGTCAGAGTGAAAGCAATGATCAGTCTTATTATACTTTGTGTCTAGTTTGTAGTTACGGGGCAGACTTAAATTACTGTTATGGATTACTGCACTATATTGGGTTACTTTGCTGAATTCATGTACCTACAGTATTTGAATGGCAATGGAATATCCATCTCTGACAAAAGTAAACAAAAAAGGGCATATAAATGAAGGACCATTTTGTAGTGAAATGTGTGTGTGTGTGTGTGTGTATACAAAATAGTTAGAAAAGATATACAGTTACTTTCTCAGTTCAATGAGAAGATTTTGTTCTAATAGTGTTTAGTCAAAATATCATGTTTGCATCTTGTACTATGAATAATTACTATGAAGACTACAATATGCAATGCAACTGTCCTAACCTGTTTTGAAACTGTCTCATTGTTATTTTTCTCGATAAGATTAATATAATTTTTAAAAATTTAGTTACAGAGTCTATAGGGTCTTACTGCGTAGATCAGATTTGTAGTGATTCTCCTGTTTTTCAGCCTCTCAAATGCTGGGATTATAGGCACACACCACCATGTCCAGTCGCAGTCGCCCAGCATGCCCCGGGGGTGGGGCTGGCTTGCTGGGCCAGGGATCAACACCCTGGCCCCTGTTTCTGCCTAATCAGGTGCTTTAATCCGCTGAGCTATTAGGCCAACTCTGGTGTGGACTTCTAGAGTTTGTGATTAATTCATGCTCCAGTGCTGGGATTATGGATGTGAGTGCTACAGGAGATTTGGGGCAGATAGCCTGAATGCAATTTAAGAGAGACAGACTTGCTGTCTATAAGTGTTGTTGCTGCTACTCCTCCCTCTTGGTCTTGTTGCTATTTTCCACTGCGATGAACTGCTGCCATCTGCCTTGGAACCAGCTGAATATGAACTAAAACTTCCACAAACTGACCTAAATAAACTTTTCCTTCCTTAACTTTGGGTGTTGAGTATTTGTCCCAGCAATGAGAAAAAAGTAGCTGAGACAAATCTTAACATCTAACATATAGTGTTCTTTTTGACTCTTAATTAGTGAAAAAGCATAAAATACAGAATTGTGTTTTATCAGAATTTAAAATTTAGTATCTTTCAAATGTACCTTAAGAACTATAAGTATAGAAACATCACTTACACAAGTAAGGAAAAATTTATACATATTTAGTCCATTTCAATCATTCCTGAAAAGATAGTACACATAAGCTTAATTTTTAAGCCAAGAGTACTTAAAAACTACAGGAAGAAAAATAAATTTAATGGTATTAGGACCATTAGGGTCATTACCCCTGTGTATTCAGAGAACAAGGTACAATGTGATAAGGCAAGTGTTCTTTTATCAGTCTCACAGTTTACTCTATTTCCTAGGGCAAGAAAGTAATTGCCTGACTTACAGAATCATAAGCCTTTATTAAGCAACAGTTTAAAATGACTGCAATCATTTACTTGCCTGACATAGGAAAGAGTAATATTAATAGGAAAAAAGTACATACATTTGGATGTAAAAGCTGAAGAAAAAAATTCACTACATTGTACTTTTTTGAGGGGAGGAAGTATTACACTAATTGTGAGCTTCCTTAAAAACGTTTTTTGCTCTGAGGAAATACATGAATACAGATGGGATTTTTGTTGTATTTGTATTTGGATTTTAAAGTAATATTTTATATATTAATATTATTTCAAAAATTACGATCAGTGTATGACTCACTATAAAATTTTACAATTAAAAAAACATTTTTAATTACCATGTATCCACCAATTTTCTTTCAGAGTATTTCCCATAATATTGTTATTCCTAAGTGTCAAAAACAACTACTTTATTCCTTCCCCATCCTTTCATTTCCTCATTATTTTATTAGCTTCTTAGTTTCTAGAACATCATATGATGACAAGTGAACAGTTTGAGGAAACAAGTACATATGTATTTGACATACTTCTCATCAGCTAAGTTAAAAAAATGAATAAACATATCACCATTTTATGACACGCAAGGAAGATTTAACCCAAAATGTTCCATTTGCTCACATGTTATCCTCATTTTAAAATCTAAACTGTTGAAACTAGTTTATTGATAAGATGTATCCTAAAATTTAACATAAAGTTCCATGAGGTCAGTATTATGGATTTCAAAATTTGGGATTTTTTTTTCCTATACTAAATAAATTATTTAAAGCTTTCACTAAACATGTCAGATACAATTCATAGATAATACTTATTAGATGAAAAAGACATCAGTGTGTGTTAAATATTTCAAAATACAATACATGAGGATTATGAGTTTACTATGTGCAGACTTCATTCTGGTTTTAAAATCTAGATTACAAAAGTGATACAAAATTGAAGCTTGATTACAAAAGTGATACAAAATACAACATACCATATTAAGACAAATCTGGATTACAAAAGTGATACAAAATTGAAGCTAGATTACAAAAGTGATAAAAAATACAACATACCATATTAAGACAAATATCTTAATCCTCTGTGAAAAGAAAAAACAAAGTCTTGATAACAGCTTTCTTTTGGTGGTGACTGTATAGCATTGGATTTTAAGATTTCCTCTGATTCTGCTGTCTCTGTGTCCCTTGGTCTTCATAGGTAGAGCATCACTCCAGTAACTGTTCTGTTAGTATTGATGGCGACAGCCAGTCTGACCAGATCAGAAACCACACTCTTTCCTACACTGATTAATTTCACCACCCCAACTCTTCTGTACAGGCACCAGCAGGCTTTGTTTATCTAGAATGCAGAGTACCTCTTTCACATGAGGTTATTAGATTTTTTTAGTAGTAACTTAATGTAATTTTCCTTCACATTTCACACAAAAAATAAAAGCACATAATATTTTTCCACATGTGACTAGTGTTTCTAAACTTTTAAAGACTTTCATATGGTACAAGCTGTAATTGGATCCTGGTTTATTTGCTGTTTGAGGTACAGTTAGTTATAGCAATTGATTGAATAAAGAGAACACTGCTTATTCCAAAAGGAAAGTCCACATTCTCACTGTGAATGTTTTTAATAGTAATCATTTCATATGCTACTCCGGACCATTAGAGAAATTACATTAATTTTCTTCAGTCTTCCTGTACATCATCCTGAAAGCCTAAGAGAATTTTGTATTTTAACAGCAATTTGTGCTACTTATCAGTGCACATTTTAAACTATCTTTAAGATAGTAAGTTGACATATCTGAGAATTCCTGAGGGGCTGATGCATGTGTAATCTGTTAAAACATTTCTCTGAAGAGAAAATGCATGTTTGCTCAGGGTTACCCAGTTGGGAATGCTCCTGTGCTCCACGAGTTGGCCTCCAGTTTGTCCTCAATTGTGGTTTGGAGTGGCTCCTTTCATTGTCTTTGGTTGCATTCAGAGAGCAAACCTGTTACTTCATGTAACAAGATAGTTCCTGTCTAAGCATGTTGCATGTTGGCAATTTAGAGGCTGCTCTTTGACTGCTTGGAACTTGGACAACTTTTTAACCTCTCCAAGGCAAGGCAGCTGTGACAAGGTGTCAGTTAACTTTCAAAAAGTAAATAAATCATAGGCTTTGATTTTCAGTATAGTGATAAAGATACAGTGTCCTCTTATGAGTTTCTCATTCTGTAAATTTGAATCATGGATTTGTGGTGATTGCTCTTACTTCAAAATAAAACACCTTTAAAGTGTGGTTTAGCAAGCCATGTATATTAAGAGTTATAATTCACAATGAAAGAACAGTGAGTTAACTAATAAAACAAGCTAATGAGCAAAAAAAGAAGCTAAGATATATTATTTGAAATTTTACCTTCCTAGGGCTGGCCTGATAGCTTAGCAGACAAAATACATCAGTAAAAAAAAAAAAAAAGAAACAAAATTGTTTCCACCAATTCATTTAGTGGAACCCCGGCCAATGCATTCTGCTATATATTTAGGTCAGGGCCTATAGGGTCTCACTACTAGATTTGATTCATAGTGATTCTCCTGTTTATAGCTTCCCAAAAGCTGGGATTAGGCTTGTGCCACTATGCCCAGTCTCAATCACTGTCTCAACAAACCCCGGGGGTGGAACAGGCCTTTCAATTGGCTGGTTTTTATCAGTTAAAAATTTTGGTAGAGAGCCTGACTTACACCTCCACCCCACCCCCAGGTTCCCTCAGCCTCACTGGGTCCAGCCTGGTTCCTGGGAGGATGAAGTCCACATACAAAGAGGAGCATCCATTCGAAGTAGCACCTCTCTGAGAGTGAAAAAATCTGAAAAAAATACTGGACCGGGTTCCGGTGATAGTAGAAAAAGCTCCCAAAGAACAGATAAGGCACCTGGACAAAAAGAACTATGTGATGCCTTCTGATCTCACAGTTGGTCAGTTATACTTCTTGATCCAGAAATGAATTCATCTCCGAGCTGAGGACACCTTGTTTTTCTTTGTCAGCAATGTTATTCCACCTACTAATGCCACAATGGGTCAGTTATACTCAGAACACCATGAAGAAGACTTCTATCTATACATTTCCTATAGTGATGAAAGTATCTACAGTCTGTGAAACTTGAAGTGGGAGGTTCCATGAAGAGAGAGGTGGCACCCCTTGGCACCCCTTTCCTGACCTCTACCTACTTCAGGCTCAAACACAGCCTCCCTTCTTCAGGATCTTGACTTCTTAAAGATTAAGGCTTTCTATCCAGCATCTCTCAGCAGGAGGGTATTGGTAGACGTGGCCTTTTATACCTTTTATTTCTCCTTTTTTCCCTTTTCTTTACCATCTTTTCCCACTGGTTTAGATTTCTTGATTGTCAATATCATACCCAGTGATTCTTTTGGTTTGTGTTCCCTTTCTAACTGCCTGGGGTGGTGGATGAGGACTCCAAAGATCCCTTCTTTCTTGGGGTATAATGGAAGGGATTGAATTTGTGGAAGGAAGGTAGGAGTCACATCAATAAAGAGGAAACGAAAATTTAACTGAAAAAAACAAAAATTTTTGTAGAGCAAATCTACCTTAGGGAGAAAAACTTCATTGGGTGTGTTTTTAATGCTCTCTAAAACTTATTTCCAAGTTAATTCTGAGAAACAAGTTATCTCAAAAAGAATGAATAAGAATATATAGTCATATATTAGTAATAATAATAGGTATAATTTTGAAGATTGCTAATATGTTTTTCTGGTAAGAAGTAGTAAGAAAATTTCTGAAGTTAATGCGTTATTCCATTTTTGTTTGGCATTTTAAAAATATATTTGTTGTATATTTTGCCTCTGGTTTTTAATGTTGGAGTTAATATTCTAGCAATATTGCATTAGTTAATACTACATTTTTTGCTGTGTTAGAAAAACAAGTACTGCCTAAGAAAGATCAGGGGGATGGGGAGATGGCTCAGTGGAATAAGTGCTTCCCTGGCAAGCTGATGGCCTGAGTTCAGTCCTTGGCTCTGCCAAAAAAAGGAAAGATCAGTAGCCTCATCTTTTTGTTTATATATGCCTGTGAATACTTTTGAACATGTACCACCAATATATGCTTACATGTTTCATATTTATGAATTCTATGTCGGTGTATTAGGCAACATGAATGAAAACATATAATTGAGGGCACAGGATATACTTCAGTGATAGTGTGTGACTAGCATATGCGACACTCTGAGTTTGATCCCCAGTGCCATGAAAACATGTAAAGCAGAAACTTAAATGAAATTTTGTGTGCTGAGTATCTATTCTAATACACTAATTTTGTGCCTATATTCTTTCTTGTTTTTTATTTATTTGTTCAATGGTAGTAAAGTTTAACATTTATTGTAAATAGAAAGAAAAAGAATAGGACAGTAGGCCAGGCACAGTCAGTTTGGATCTAGGAAAAGGAGTAAAAAATAAAAATACACCCTACAACATAGGGTGGGTTTCATGAAGAAAGGCACAATAGCCTTAACTTTTTATTTATTCATTTACTACTTTAAAAATTATTTTTTTGTTTGTTTGTTTGTTTGTTTATTTATTTATTTATTTATTTATTTATTTATTTATTTGGTGCAGGGTCTCCCTACAGAGCTCAGGCTCATAGCGATCCTCCTCTCTTAGCCATCCAGTATTGGGATTATAGGCATGTCACACCAGGTTCAGTGGTCAGCACCACTCAGGGCTGGCCCAGATTATGGTACCAGGGACCAAACCTGAGTCCTTGCACTTTCCAGGCATAGACTGTCAAGCTACCTCCCCGGCTCTAAAGATGTGGTTTAAGTAGAACTTTGTATTTCACTGCATTTTAAAATCTGACCCATGATGTACAGAAACTATTTTTCAGTTTTCAGATTGCTACTTTTAAACTTTCAGAAATGGCAAAAGTCAGATTTTAAGCAATAAGGAGCCATGGTAGAAATGTATATATCATGGAAATAGACAAACACTCCAGGTCAGTCAGTGCTCCTCTGTCCCCTACTTTACCTGAAAAGTAGGTAAATATTAGTCAACATTCTCCTGGTGGCACTATACAAAGAACTATCAAGGATTAACTTTATTTTTTCAATTAATTCAATGCTCATTGAGTTATATATCAGAAATATACCAAAGCATACTCTTTGTTAGTTTATAATATTTGATTTCTATTTTTGTTTTATGTTTCATTAGTTCTTAGTCAAAATTATTATTTTCCAGAATATGAGGTAGTAGGGTCATGCGTAAGTAATTTAGAAGTGTATATTAAACTCTGAACTTCAGAATCAGATGGTCTTATTTTCAAAATCTGTCTCAACTTAGTAGCTATCTGACCCTGGCAATATTATCTGATATATAAAATTATGGTAATAATACATCCTTTCTAGATTATGAAATTTATCTGAGATGATGTTTATAAAATACTTGGCAAATAATGACTTAATAAGCATTGACTTTTGTATCATTATAATCGTCATTATAATCTATATAGGGCAAAACTTTTGTAGCCACAGCAAATTAAAATATATTTTCACTATTTGGCCATCATTTGTGTGTTACACTTAACACCCTGAAAAATCAGATATCCTACTTGAGAATTCTAACCACAAGCCTGTTTCTCAAAGTTTCCAACCAATTTCCTAAAACCTAAATACAGTGTAATGTTAAATATAGCATATTATGATCTTAGGATATAAAATGTTTAAATCATGTCTTCTCAGTGAACTTACAATCAAATCTAGCTATTAAGGAACACTTGCTTGGTTGACACTCAGTGCTTTCCACAAAGTCTATACGTGATCTGAGCTTTCCACCAGTTGTATTTGGAGTGTAACTTGAGACTTTTCTCCCATATGTCCTTTTGTTTAAAATGTTATATTAAGTTTGAGGAATGTAAGTATAAATTGTTACCTATATAAACATGAGCTAGAAAATGTTGAATTAAAAGAGATATGTTCCTTGAAGTATCAGTGTTAAAACCAAAAAGATTCTGTCAGAAAGGCGTTAACCGGAGTAATGTTGCAGGTGTGCCTGTTTCTTATGTTTTCATTTACTTACTGGATGGAGTAGAATGTAATTCTCAAGAAAACACCCGGTTAATGTTGCATAACTTAATACATCCCTTTTTAATTCTCATATAACCTTCAGTGAGAAAGTAAAAGCTTAAGACCTTAAATTAATTTTACAAAGCCCATCTGCTCTCAGTTTCCAAGTTGGAGTTCAAATCTGCTTTAATAGTTGATACCCAAGAACAGCTATTTAAAAATGTGAAAACCAGCAAGAAAATTATATGGACATATGACTCAAATTAAATATGTTGTTTTAGATTAATATTCTGTCTGTCTTTTCTACCACTACTAAAATTATAATCCCTGTCAGCAAGTGCCTTTGATTGAACACACCTTGTAAATTATTTTAATGGTATCTAAGCAGTTACCCTCTAATGTGTGTCTTTTTTAAAGCCATCCTTTTGTAGATATCTGAAGTCAGTATTTGATGCAAAGCAAAAAGAAGTAACAATAAGCTTAAGGAAATTGGCTAGCGGATGTTTTCTGATTGTTTGTTTTTTGCTTCTTTCATGAAATGCGATTAAAAATCTAGGGTTTATTGGTATATTTGACTTACTGGATGCACAAGAAAATATATGTCAGTATGTCAGTTCAGAAATGGGTATGTTGTACACTCCTGTTTTTCCAGTAGTAGAGAGGCTAAGTTCAAGGCCAGCCTGAACTACATAAGAAAACCCCATCTCAAGAAACAAGAAGAAAAGACAGTTGAATCAAGCATTTCCTACCTACCAGCGTCTTGGAAGCATAGGATACTAAAACTGAATCTGAAGTTCTGTTAGGGAGGAGAAAATGAACTAAAGAGGAAAAGTTAATGAATGAAAATCACAGAATTCTAAAAATATCTTAAAATTAGTTAGTAGGTCACTTTTGTGTCACATCAAAGTAGTAGATGATTTCTTCAAATGTTAGGTCACGTTTTGACTTTCCTATTTCTTAAGTAGCAATCAAATTATTTTTACTTACGTTCTATACTGCCATAATGAACAGTCTGAAAATGAAATTAAACAATTATTCTATTTACAACAGGATTTGAAAGACTAAAATACCCAATACAGTTACCTAAAGAGGTAAAACCCTCCTACATTGAAAACTATAAAACATTTTTATGAGACATTAAAGAACAGCTGAATAAATGGAAAAACATCTCATACTCATAGATTGAAAGACTTGTATGAAGATGTTGGTAAAAATGACACTTTGGTTCATGAACTTAATTCACCCTATAATTCTAAGGAAGATGGGCACATTCATATCATTTACAAATTAATATAAGATTATAAAACTATTAGGAGACAGGAAGGTAAATCTTAAATGATTTTGGATTTCATAGTAGTTTCTTAGGTATGATACCAAAAGCACATGAGAGAAGCAGGTTTAGTGAAAACTTTTGTTTCAAACTATGAGTCCAGATCATACATCAAAACTGTTATAAAAAATAGATGCATCTAAGCAAATTCTTCTAACTTGGTTAAATAATCTGAGATCATTTTTGTTAGTAGTTAACCTGTAGAGACTAACTAGCATATAGATTCTCCATGTAGAAGTTTATTCAGAGTTTACAAAACTATCAATGCTATGAATGAAATGTACCAAGCCTTGGGAGTAATATATCTAGACATCAAAGGTAGCTAGGAAAATTTTACAGAAAGCTACTAAAGTGATACTGATAATGAGGAATGAAACTCCCAACCTGAAAGATACCTAGGATGAGTTCGTGTTTTCTAAAACTGAAGAATGAATTTTAGGAACCACAAAGGTTAAGAGCAAAATGTATTCATTGGGGGAAAGAAAGCTTCTGTCAAAGAAAGGGTCAAAGAGGACTTGAGCAGATTTTCCCGGAAATCTGCCTTTTCTAAGGATTTTTATAGTGCAAAACCATGAGGTGAGGCAGATCTAAGGTGCAAAACATGGGAACTTGCTAGGTGACATGATGTGGGACAATGCTATGGTCAACCAATAAGACTACAAGCACAATTGCTCAGGGAAAACTGATTTCCAGGACCAAGTGGGAAAACCAGTCATGTAGCAAGCAGGCATGAATATAGAACAGGGGCCTATTAGGGGTTTGATTAGTGACTCTTCCTGGCTTCCTCAATGTGATTATCAGTCTGGAATGCTTATCTTCAGGGAGGTAAGCATTTGTTTGATCTTTTGTCTTGAGCTCTGGGCCACAGCTGAAATGTCTGTTGACCCACAGTTGCACAGTATCTTGCCTTCCATACTGGCTCCTTCTAAGAACCTAGCCCTATCTGGCTGAATACTCATAATATATTTTTATCTAATTTAGCTGCCTACAACAATACTTCTCAAACAATTTAAGAAATAGCCATTGTTATATAGTTCATTGTGCTAGCTTTCTCCTTTCACTCTCCAGATGTTTTTACATTTTATCAGTATTGCATATGACGGCCCATAAAAGAGGGAAAGAGTGGCTGTAAATGACCTATGGATGGTGCAGTACTGGATTCCATTCCATTGTACTCAGGCAGTGGGGAATAATCAACAGATTCGAAGGGAGAAAGAAGTCTGGATATACCTTTTCAATTGCTCCCTGCCCTCAAACCTCAATTTTAGGGTTGGCTATGCATCCTTTGTCACTATTAAGTTTTGAGAACAAAATCTCTTACCTCTTACTCTTTCAGGCTCATAAACAGAAACAGCTTCCTAGAGTTGTTGAACTCTGGGTTCATCAGCATCTTTTAATCTTTTCAACTGAACTAAAAATATTTTCTAAATTAATTTTCTCTTAAAATCCCTGCCAAGTCCCTCACTAACTCCCTTCCTCTCTCTCTCCCTCCCTCCCTCCCTTCCTCTTTTCCTCCTTTTCTTCCTACCCCTCCCTCCACATTCCCACTTTGTCTCCCTCCATCCCTTCATCTCTTCATCTCCCTTTCTCTTTGACAAGTAAAGAATATGTGTATAGTGTATGTTTGTGGAAAACATGCCATTTTGACATATAGCTGTACCTTGGTATTCACTGTTAATTGGTTCCTAGAGGCATAATGAGTACCACACAAATGCTTTGATTGGAAAGAGTAATGAGTCAGAAGGCCATGAATGCTGACAGGTTCTAGTTTGCACATCAAGTACCAAACAAATGATGAGTACTTGGACAAAATTTGTGTGTCAAACTTAGTTAAGTAGAAATTTGACTAGTTTCAGAGCAGCCAACCACCAAGACAATGATATATATGTTTACTGGGAAATGACTAAGACATGGGTATTTAAAATATATTACCTCACATACTTTAAATGAGGACACTATATATATAATGTATATATATATATACATATTGAAGCCAGGCATGGTGGCACTATATATATATATATATATATTGAAGCCAGGCATGGTGGCACATACCTGTATTCCCATTACTCATGAGCTTAAGGCAAGAGAATCATTGCGAGGTGAAGACCAGCCTGGGCTGCAAAGAGAGCTCAAGACTAGCCTGAACTACACAGTGAGACTCTGTCTCAAAAAGATTACCCCCCAGGGGCTGAGGAGATGGCTCAGTGGAATAAGTGCTTCCCTGGCAATAGCAAAGGCCCAAGTTCAAACCCCGGTTCTGCCAAAAAAAAAAAAAAAGCTGAAAAAGATCCCCCCAATAC